>JAIUZE010001174.1:0-20126 GCA_022085475.1 Heliosperma pusillum | reverse complement strand
CGACGGATATTCTGTCTACCGACTGATTGTCGGTCGGTATTTTTCCGACCGATTTGAAATCGGTCGGTATGAAACATTTACCGACCACAATTACCGACCGATTTAATTCGGACGCCACGGAAGGAAAAACGGTCGGTAAGAAGTTATTACCGACCGATTTGCACTATTAGCGACCGCTGAAAACGGTCGGTACTGAACCTGATTCTTGTAGTGGTTTATTGGTAAATTCTCCATATGGGATTAATTCGTGGTTATTTGTGTGCGCATATTTTGCTCATATCATTTATGCTTTTTACTACTTCCAATAATCTCATTGATCAACATTCTAAAGCTAAACACACAAGTATTTGTTCATCATTTTTGTTTGGTCAAGTTGAAAAGAGTAAAATTTGTCTAGAGCTTGGTAAGACTAATGATCAACTAGCTACTTTTACTAAACTACTTGCTAGAGAACGGTTTGAGAAAAACTGGTTGAAACTTAGTCTAGTAAATTGCATTTGACACTTGCATATGATGTGCTTTCTTCAATGATTGATTAGTTGAGGGAATTTTCATATTGATTGTGTGCGTATTTACTAAAGCATGATATTCCGTGTGCCAAGTACATAGCCGACATAAGATGGTTGATTATTGAATAAAATCATGATATGCTTTAAATTGTTGAAAGTGTCATTCAATCTCCTTACAAAAATTAACCCCTTAGTTTGACTTCATCCCTTTTTAACTTAACTTTCTCAAACAAGAAACCTTGTTGAGCCTAGACTGGACAGTCCAATACACTGTTTGGTTAAGAAACCAATTCCCAAAACCTTGCCTTACCTAAACCTATCTACAATAGATAGGAAGCACCAAATCAATTTGACTATCCATTTAACCTACAAACTAATTTATACCTTCACCTATAATTGATTTTGATTTGAGTATATTGTCTTGAGTTTCTTTTATTCGTGCCATATTTAAGAAAATAATGATATTTTCACATGTTTTCATTTTGAACTTTTATCGGGAGTTTTGATGATGCTATAAAGTTGGATGAATTGTGATCACATTGGAAATATCTCTAGGGAATGAGAAAGTGCTCAAAATTGAAAAAAAAAGTGAAAGGTGCAAAAAAAAAAGAAAGAAGAAAGAAGAAAGAAGAAAAAAAAAAGATCGAAAAAAAAAGATCGAAAAAAAAAAGGAAGATCGAAAAAAAAAGATCGAGAAAAAAAAAGGAAGAAGAAATATGAGCACTATGTAACGATTTATTCTTCATTCATTCTAAATCTTTTACGTTTTTCATGTTCCTCAAAACTCCATATTCATGTATCTTATTTTCATTTGCTACAATTATCATGCACGAAGTTTAGAAATCTCATATACTTTCTATACTCTAATTCGAAGTCAATTCAAACCTAGCCACATGAACCAAAACCCTCTCTAGCCCTACAAAACTAACTCCACATTTGATCTAACCTTTTTGTGACACTTGAAACTTTTTATTTGCATATTGTGGTGGTATTCAATATGATGACTTTATTATGTTTAGCATCACATACTTGAAATCTGGAGTAATCTTGTTTGTGTTTATACAATTCTAGTCTTTTAATGTTATTTCCCTTTTCGATGTTGTCAAGAGGGGGAAGAATATATATGTTTGTTGTTAATTGCTTGCTATTAGACCTTGTCAAGACTAATACTATCATATCGTCTTTGAAATGTGTTTAGTTACATTGGCACAAGTTGGTTAGCGGTTTAAGTAACTCTTGACATTTATTATTCTCTTCTACTTGGTCATTACTTTCAAGCTTCATTATATTCAAGGTCATTTAAGAGAAATCATATTTTGAGGGGGAACATAATTTGAAAGACTTGCCATCATCAAAAAGGGGGAAATTGTTGAGATATGTTCTTTTGATGATGACAAGTATTTCGTATAATGTTTTCCTTGTGCTGCTAATGTATGTGTTATCAAGTATGTATAGGTTCAAAGGATATTTAATGAAGACATGAAGCTTGAAGAGAAGTGTGTCGTTGTTTAGTGTCATGCGTGTTGTAAAAGTAAGAGAACGAGCAAATATATTACTGAGCAAGAATTGAACAGTCCGCTGAACTGTTTAATTCTGATCTGGTTTATGGACGCGCCTGAAATAATTCTTTGAACAAATTTTGATTATGATTTCGAAAAGATATTTCTAAACAATGTTATTTTGAAATCTTTCAGCAAATTAATAACTTCCCTATTTTATGAATAAGATAATTGACAAACAAATTTGATTTGATTTTGAGAATTATTGTTGCTTGGAGAATAAGGCAAAATATCTTTTTATTATCTTAAGATATAGTTCTAGGATTATCTTCTCAATATATTATCTTCTTGCTTTATTTTAGGAAATTTAGTTACTAAGACTTCTCCTATATATACAAGACTATTATTTCAGAAATAATCACCCTTTTCATGTGCTTTAACGTTTTTGCAAAATTAGTTTTTCATGTTTTAAGCTTTTAAATTCATTTTGCAAATATTTTCTGAAAAGGTGTCTGTCTATATATCGAACAGCTCGTGAGACTGTTTAATTTGCAACTCTGTTCTGTATTGCTCAATTCTCTTGCTAAAGGAATTCAATTTCGTCTCTATTAGTCTTATATGAAGACATTGTAAAAGAGACACATTTGATTGTAATATTTCATATCTAAAGAGAGAGCTTTGGGGTGCTAAGAGTTTAGCACTCGAGTCTACACAACTAGAGTTAGTTGTGGGGTGTTGGGTACAAGGGTTTTGTACTCGAGTCGCACAACCGGAGTAGGTTGTGGGGGTTTCTTTGTAGTCGGGGTTGATTATTAAAGAAACATTAATAAGAGAGATAGTGGACGTAGACCTAAAGAGTGTAGGTCGAACCACTTAAAAATCGCTTGTGTTTTGTTTCTCTTTAATTTGCTTTATGTTGTTTATTGCTTTTTATAATCGTGCACGCTTCCGCAAACACAAAGACTCAACCTATAGTCTATTGTGTTTATCCATCACGATTACTTTCATAAGACTACAAACGATTTCCTTAGTACATTCGTTATTGCTTTTGTTTTGTTTGAGCAAATTGTCACGTACTCTACAGACAAGTTGATTGAACAGTACGACAGACTGTTCATTTTACAATCAGTACTGATAATTTGATTTTAAGGTTCTTAAGCAACGAAATTTGTAAAAAGAGTAATCAATTCACCCCCTCCCCCTCTTGAGTAACGGATCCATAAACTCAACAAGGAGTTAAATGATAATGGAGAAATGGAGGATGCGGTAATAGAGAACTTGAATGAATTTTCCCTCTTTGAAGACTCAATATCTAGTGAGGATGAATGTGAAGCGAATTATGAGCCAACTACTCTTCCCCCCCTACTTGGGATGTTTATAATGACGATGAGGAAGACCCTTTGCCTCACTTTTCTTTTATAAACCATGAAGGGGGTTTGTGTGTCATGGAAACTTGTGAAGGCGAAAGGAGGAATTTTAAGCCCCCAAAAGAGCATGAGTCGTATTTTCTACCTTTTATTGACAAAGGTTGTGACTTGATTGGTTTTAAGCACCACAAGGGCCTTAGTTTCGTGGCCAAGTTGGATTGGATGTGGGTCTACTTTGCATCGAAATGGACAAAGCCTTACTTGTGCTTGTTCGAAGCTTATGCCCAAGCCTTTGATCGATTATTAAGAGCATTAAGTGGCATGGACAATGTCAATGAAGAATCGTTCCAACAAAATCGACTACTCTTCATTAATTCTTGAACAAGAACGGGTTTTGTGAAGTCCCCCAAGAATCACAAATTTGTATATATTTCTAACTCATTTTACTAATGCTTGATAGATATTAGTTTACATGGAAATTGATTAAATTGACGATAATGAGGTCGAATTTTTGTTTGGCCAATTGAATCATTAATTAAATCAATTTCCCATTACTTAGTTAATTTCGTAATTTCTAGTGCAATTTTTGTCAATGAGAGTGTGAGGGAGGGATTTAATGCGTTTGTGATTGTTTTATAAGATGAAATGAAGGAAATATGGAGGAACGATAATGGAGAAGCGAGAAATCGAACAAGAATGAAGATTTTTGGTTCAAAAAGTCGAAAAAGCCAAGTCACGCTCGTGAAGTTTTGGAGGTCACGGCCTTGAAAATTGAAGCAACCAAAGTGTTGAGGTCTCTTTCCCAGATGTGTGTGAGGAGCAGCACTAAAGAGCACTATCCCACATTGGTAGAATACAAGTGAAGGGGCTAGTTTATAAGTAAGTGGGCTACTCCTCCTAACACCAATTGGTTTTAGGATGGAACCTCACTTGCTTGTGAACCGGTCTCATGCACCTAATTCTATAAACCCGCTGCGGAGGACTCAACAAATGGTATCAGAGCCAACGGTTCGGCTTGGGACCGCAAGCTGCGATGTGGTGATGGTGCTCGAGATGACGCGGAGTAGCGTCGTGGTTGCGGAGTAGCACCACCGCTGGACTCTCACCCTTGGTCGACCAGAGATGCGGAGTAGCCTGGTTGGCCCGGCACGGGGTTGTGTCGGGTGCGGAGTAGCGCCAAGTGAGGGGGAGTTGCAGCACACACACATGTGAAAGGGGGAGATTGTTGAGGTCTCTTCCCATATGTGTGTGAGGAGCACTATCCCACATTGGTAGAATACAAGTGAAGGGGCTAGTTTATAAGTAAGTGGGCTACTCCTCCTAACACCAATTGGTTTTAGGATGGAACCTCACTTGCTTGTGGACCGGTCTCATGCACCTAATTCTATAAGCCCGCTGCGGAGGACTCAACACAAAGGAATCACAAGAAATCCATTTCACGACCGTGAAACCCATCTCACGGTCGTGAAACAAGTTTCACGGTCGTGAAAGTCATTTCACTGTCGTGAAACTGTGAGAAAGAATGCAGTAGCTTTTCAAAAACAAGTCACGCTCGTGACTGCCATCTCACGGTCGTGAAATGAGTCTCACGCTCGTGACCACAATTTCACGCCCGTGAAATTGACTAAACCGTGAAACCCTCATCTTCTTATCTTTAATTCTTCACTTCTTCTTATCTTTCCTCATCTTCTTCATTAACAACACAAACACAATCCCACAAACCCTTATCTCACTAAAAAACTCAAAACTCCCTCAAATCTTCACCAAATCACCTCAAATCTTCCCCAAATTGTCACAAAAAGTCTTCTTCTTCAATTATAAACACATAAAGAGCCATTCTTTAGCCTTACAAACACCAAAAAACTCAAAAAAATCGATTTTCAACCCTTGATTTTGAAAAATCCGAATTTGGGGATCTCTTTTTTGGGTTAGTTTTTTAGCTTTCTACTTCAATAGAAAGTAGTTTTGGGACCAATTGAAGGTTTTTCAAGTGTTTTTAATCGTTTTTAGAAACTGTTTTAGCAATTTTTTTTTGGGTGAGAAGCTTGTGTGAAGGCAACAATGGTAGGACAAGGGAAGGGAAATGCAGCGGCAGCACGAGCTACAAAGAGAAGGAGGGGAAGCGGGTCCAACAACCCGAACCCGGACGAAGATTTGGAAATTGAGCAGCTTCCGGGTTTTCCGGAAGTCGTCTTTGAGACGGATGCTCATAGACAAGCCTTTGCAGGGATTCAAGGGCTGGAAATGGAACCTACCGTCTTCCTTTGCCACGACGTCATACGTCGTTTAGGCTTGACGGAGCAAATGCAGAATTTTTTCGCGACTACAGATATGACTACTTTATACTCTATGCATGAGCTCTCCTACCGGAGTCTCACGCTGGAATTTTTGAGTAGTTTGAATAGTTGCGTAAATGCTGAGAATAAACCTTGTTTTTGTTTCCGTCTTGCCAATACTTCACGTGTCGTCCCCATGGATGAATTTGCTGCCATATTGGAGTTAGATTTCTCTTGTAGAAGGGATTCTGTAGAGCCAAAGGGATATGATTTAAGCCCGCTTTGGATGGCCTTGACCAGGAGGGTTTTGACCGATTTCCGTAGGAATTCGGCCCTTTTAATTCACCACCCTGTGCCTCGTTTTTGGCACATGTTAGTGTCAGGTACCTTTCTCTGTCGGCTAGAGCCGAACAACCTAACCCAACTTGACTTGACCCTCTTAGAGTCGCACTTGAATGTGCAAGGGTCGAGGGAGGCCTTCACCTTTCCCCTGATGAATGAAATTTATAGGAGGTGGAGGAAGTTGGGTAGGACCACCGTAGCGCGTAAACAGACGGTGGTCATGGGGGGTTTGTTGACATTTCTGGCTAAGCACTTTGACCCTGACTTTAATAGCGATGGGGCGTACGAGGCTTTAACCGGGGGGACACTTCTAGACGAGACTTCCCTAATCCACTCAAATTGGATTAGGCTTGACCGGGCAAAGAGTTTTCTTTGGGTGATCAAGGATGCCACACCCTTTTACCTACCTTGTCATAATAGACTCCCGCTTTTTGCGCCTATGACCAACTTAGTTGATAGGCGACCTAGCTACCTGCTACCGGTAACAATGGCAGGTGCTAGGGCCTCTTCTAGTAGCGCTAGGGAGGAGGGAGAGTCTCCCCAGCAACCTCGACCCCGACCCACATCTATACCGAGTCATAGTGCACCCCAAGTAACATTGCATGTTCCCCCTTTTCCCCTACCACATTTGCATGCACCTTACCCCCCACCCAGTTATGTGAATATTCCCCCTACCCCCTTTGACTACCAGGGGTATGTTCACCCCGACCCTACCATCTCTCCCCAGGGCGACTACCTGACCGGTCTCATGCAGAACATGCATTTGAACATGCATGAAGACCGGGTGAATAATTATTATGCCTCCTACCCCAACTACTATTTGCTGGCTAACCAAGGGTACATTGACCCGAATGGTTTTTTGCCAAGCTGGGCACAACCCGATGTGTTGTTCCCCAACTTTGGAAACCAGGGAGGGGTTGGCGGCATGGAGACCGGGGGAGACCAAGGGAATCGGGAAGAGGGTGGTGGTAATGGGGGGGGGGGGGATGAGGATGAGGATGAGGATGAGATGGAGACCTTTTGAGGAGGTTTTGTGTTTTTGTTTGATAATTGGAAGAGTCGGAGTGGTGTCTAGGTGGCTTGTTTAGCATCTACCCCCTCCCCTCTAGTGTGTGTTTCCTTCTCTCCTCTCTTTGATTGATATGAATTGCTTCTTTAACATGTAATTTTTTTGTGTTGTGTTGGTTGGCCTCGGTAACATTGGAGGCGGGTGTCCATTCCATCGGACACCAATCTTTTGCTCCTTCTTGAAAAATCCAAAATAACAAACCACATGCATTGCATCTAGATACTTCTCATGCATCACGTAGTTGCATTTTAGGTGCCATTTTTAGACTTTCCCGTGGTTGGTACCCCCATGAAGGGCATTGCATTTATGCACATTACCGCCACGACGAGACTCCGATATGGCACACTTAGTTTTTTTATTATCTGGACTTTCTTGTGGGAGGTACCCCCATGAGGGGCATTGCATTTATGCACCTTACCACCGCAACGAGACTCTTGATAGCATATAGTTTAGCTTGCATTTACTTAGATCATGCACTTTGTATTATATCATTTTGCATTTAGTTTTAGGAATATTATTTAGTTCATGCATTTCATATAGAATAGTTCATTTGCATAACTAACCCTCTTGTATATATTGTTTATATTGTCAATACTTCTCAAAAATCAAAAAACCCAAAAACAAGTTTTTATTTTTTCAAAATATTTAAAAAAACCACAAAAACATGTTCTTTTCCTTTTAGAAAATCATTCAAAAATCCAAAAACATGTATTTCTTTACTTTCAATAATCCTATTTCATACATTGAGGACAATGTTTGTTCCTATGTGGGGGATGGGAAACTATTTTCATAGTTTGAAAAATTTGAAAAAAAATCCAAAAACATGTTTTATTTTGCATTTAAAATCATTCAAAAATCCAAAAAAATTGAAAAAGTTTGAAAAATCCTAAAAATTAGCTTGTTTATATCTTACTTTGTATATATTTGCATTGCTTTTTCTTCTAACCTCCATACATAGGTCCGCTACACATCGCTTAAGAGACTTATAGAAGGGATTAAGAAGACCGCCATGGTATGATCGTTCTTATTCTTTCCCCTTCTTTCTTTCTTTACTTCTTATCACATGAGGAGTTTGGAGGAATTGTTGATGATTGCGATGTGGATTTTGATGAATTGGCGGTTGTGTGACTTATGTGCTGTTAGGGGGTTTCATTAGATTAATTGTCACGTAATTCACTAGAGCATTTGCATTAGTTTGTATATATGTTGCTTAATTCTAGATCATGGCATATAGTTGCATTTAGGAGAACTTTTTGGAATGCCTAATTTGGAAATTGAACAAGCTTGGATAGACCCTTGTAGATACTTTTTTTTTGCTTAGCACTTTGCCTATTAAAATAGATTTTGAAACACCTTTTAATGTGTATTTTTAGTATAATTTTCGCACCGTTTCCTAGAGCCTAGTCAAGGGCTTGCATTTACCATCTTGACCATCCCCAGGGTGTGAAAATTCCTTGGTGAACGCTTTCCTAGGTGACTCTCGAGGCCATGTAATTGTCCAATCATCACATTTCACTACATTTGACAAAAAGGAAATTTTTCCATCACTAGTCCAAAAACTAAGTTCAAACACAATTGAAAAGAAAAGCTTGAAATTTTGCATATCTTTGCCTTAGTCCTAGCTTAAGGAGTGCATATGGAGACTTCTAGGCTCTTCTAGAGTACCCTCAATACATAAGGGGTCGCTCTCGATGTCGCTACGGCGAGGATTTGCCTATTGTTGGTCTCCGCCGCACACCTTTTGCTAGGCCACCTTGCTTTCAAAAGGCACCCAAATCAAGCAAAAATCAAAAACAAAAAGAAAATGAAAAAGAAAAAGAAATCAAATAAGAACTCAAACATCTCGTTTCCTTACCTTTTTGATGATTACTCCTACGTTACATGGCTAAGAGGAGACGACCCTTCCTTTCACTTAGGTGAGAGGCGGAATTCCGATCCTACAGTGTCTTCTAACACCATGGGGCCCTCACTTTCCATCCCGCCTTATCACCCTTGACAAAGCTTTCTAGTGAACGTGAACGAATATACTAGTTTTACACAATAAAGAGGTGATTTATTTCTATCTTTCTAGGCTTAGTTCTTTGTAAAACTAGTTAGTACATGGGAATTTGCATGCTTGAAATTTTTCCATTTTAGATGAATCCCGGCGCATGGATGAGGCATGTTGCCATTTGCTTTTGTAGATGCATTCTCATTTGTTTTGTGTGCTTTATTGCCTAGAATGCATCGGAGTTTTGGCAAGACCCCACTTGCCTTGCAAGAAGGTGTCCTAGCTCATGGATACCTTGTTGCGAGTTGAAGGGACGGAGCAAGGCCTGTTAATTGCCTTGTATCGGTTAGGTTTAGCGTAGTTAATTAAGGGTCTTGACTATTGTTCATCCTTACTCGGGACGAGTAAGGGTTTGGTTTGGGGAGATTTGATATAGTGTCATTTCACCCTACATTTTCACCCCTTTTTGTCTCGTTTTGCTTGCCTTTAACGCTCCCTAGGAGCGTTTCTACGTGTTTTACCTTCTTCTACCATATTTCTCACTTTTATCGTGTTTTTGTAGGTAAACCGTCAATTGAGGCGATTTCTACCTAGTTTTGATCAACAAAGAAGAAGGTGAATCATTCGGAGGACCCACGGCATACCTTGGGGGCCCCACATACCCTTGGGGGGCCTTACTCGATGCGCCAAAGCCCTCCCGAGTCAAGGCAAGCGAAACCGGGAAGGAAGCAACAAAGTCAAGCGAAGGAAGAAGGGAAATGAGCATCTCACGGGCGTGAAAGGCATTTCACGGTCGTGAAATGCCTGTCCAAGAAGTTGGATTTTCGTGCATTTGATCTCACGGCCGTGAAACTCATTTCACGGTCGTGAAATCTCAGTCACGGTCGTGAAATCTCAGTCACGGTCGTGAAACTTGCTTCACGGTCGTGACTTGTTCGTGAAAGAAGACCTTGCTCTGCCACTAATCTCACGACCGTGACTTGGAGTTTCACGGTCGTGAGACGTGTTTCACGACCGTGAAACCCATTTCACGGTCGTGACTTTGCCAGTCCATGAAGCTTCTCGAGGCCCATCTTTCCTTCATTTTGTAAACCTATAAATAGACCCTCTTATGTAATTAAAGGGCACGAAACCCTAGACTCAAAATTAGTTAGATTAGATTAGATTAGTCCTCCTAATTAGTTTAATCTTTTCTCAATTACTCTTTAATTAGTTTTAGATCTAGTCATGTAATTGGATTTCTTGGTTTTGTACTTGAAGATTGGTGACAAAGTCTTCTCCTTTATTCAAGATTTCCTCTTTTATTGTTCATCTTTTGCCTTAATTAGTTGGTATATCTTCTTAATCCCTTTTCATATACTTGCTAATCTTGTCATTTCATTACATGTTTTGTTTCCTTCTTATCATTATGTCTTGTCTTAGATCTATATCTTTTTCTTCCATATTCCTCATGTTAAGTAGTGAGTAGTGATTAATCTAGGATTAGTGGGGGATAATGGGTTTTAATGAGGGTTAATCTTTGTTTGTTGGGTTGATTTGTTGATTAATTGTCTTTCTTCCAACTTATGCATACCACATGTTTGATGAAATGCTTGCTTGACAAACTTGCATGATTCATGTTTTTTATACATTTCCGTAAGATCGATAGCCTCGGAATATGTTAGGATTTGCATATAGTTGGTATATCGACCTTGTGTACGCGAGAGCTAGCTTGGTTTGGTATATGGGAGGGATTGTAAGATCGAGAGCCTCAATCCACCGCGCCCAAGTTTGACTACCCATTAACTATGAACCCGACTCACTAGAACCCAAATTACCCATTTGAACCCACCGATCCTAGACTTTCCTTTTATTGCTTGTTATTTGATTATCTTAGTTTTGTCTTACTTTCCTACTTATTTGCATTTACTCAATGTTCTTAGATTAGTTTCAAATCCACTTCTATATCGTGACACCCTTGAGCATAGCTAGTTTTGACTTTGCATATCGAATACCCACCGTCCCTGTGGACCGACCTTGACTTGCCACCGTGCTAAGTCTTGTTATAAATATCGTTTGACACATCGAAACGACGCGTGTCATGTGCTACAACGAAGCTCCTCTAAAGTCATACTCCGTATTATACAACAATACAAAAACGAGGTAATGAAAGGAGGTTTAACATACTATAGGAAAAAAATTATTAGGATGAAACATATCCGTCTTCACTGAAAATGGGCTGGATCGTTCTCAGAAGAAGGCAAGTCAGAGGGAAGTGGATAACTAAATGGATCCCCACTTATCCTTCACTTGCCTCCTTGTGATAGGAGATCCGACCCGTTTTCATTGAAGACGAATATGCTATACCCACCGTTTAAACATTTCAAAACGCACTGTAAATAGTAAAAAAAACCCGAAATCCGAATAATGGTGATAAATCTCCTTCTTTGCTATAGGGGACGTAATTAATATCTCCGGAATGACCCCAACAATTTATCTCCGATCTATTACCATTTACCAACGAAGACAAGGAGTATCATTTTCCTTGGCTGACCCAGGAAACGTAATGTATCTCCACTTCGTCTCACCCCATTTATCCGTCACTCTGACCCAAACCCATCCCAACAATTTAAAAATTTGGGAAAAACCGCTGTAAAACCTTGGAAAAATTAACAAGACTCCATTAACGAGTAAAACTAAGCTCCGAGAAAAAAATAAAATAAAAAATGGAGCAACACAAGTTAGCTAGAATGGGGTTTACACTATCCATCGTTGCTTCTTGTATCATCGCAATCGCCATTGTTGAATATGGTAGAAGACGCCGGAAGATTAAACTTCCTAAAAATTCCTGTTATTTGGCTGATCAAGTGAAACCACAATCTAATTTCAAGCGAGTTTTGGCTGATAATTCTTATTCTTCTTTCAAACATCTTTCTATCAATGGTATTAATTTGTCTGATTGTTTTTTTTAAATTTTCAATTGCTTATTATTTTTCTGGAATGTTGTTTTAGATTTGTGAATACTTGTGTAAGGCGGCTTTACATAAGCACGATGTAGAACAGATTGAGTTAATAACTACTATTCCACAAATTTGAATCATGATTTCTTACGGACTATTATTAGGAAAACCAAATACTCCTCAGTTTATTTTAGTGATTAGTATGATTGTCTAGCTGGAATTATGTTACCCGACCGCAACAAGTCTCATTAAAGACGGGCATATTCGTCTTCTTTTGATCGAGCTGCCTCTCACAAAGATGCAAGTGGGAGGGTAAGTGAAAACCCACTTGGTTTCCCAGTTGCCTTTTGTGAGAGTTAACCCGACCCGTCTTAAATTGAAGACGGATATGCCCGTCTTCAACGAGAATTAGTAGACCGTCAATAGGCGTGGTGTTGATGTTGTGGAATCATGCATTGGTTCGTTGCATGGGATGTTTTACAATACTTGAGTTTTCAAAACCACTCATGAGGGGTAGATACGTGCTACTGTTCTTTCACTTGCGTATTTCGACATTTGTTAGGACGCTGTTATATGCCAGCATTTCGCTTTTTTATGTCAATATTAGGGATGCTGAAGAATGAGTTTGTTTGAGGCTTCTTGTATAACAAAAATACACTCTTTAACTCTGCAGATATATCTGCCAACTCACACCCATACGAGCGAGAGATAAAGACACTTTTGCAGAATCCGGAAGTCATATTTACCATTTTTGACAAGATTGTCATGACGAGAAAGAATGGTTCATATGTCTGGGTAGAATCAGAGTCACAGTTACAGCAACTTGTTGATGTATTGAGTCATGAAAAGATATTTGCTGTTGATACGGAACAGCATAGCCTACGATCATTTTTAGGTTTCACTGCATTGGTACAGGTATAAATTCTCCTCTCCTCTCAAATGAATGTTGTAAAGCGTTGGAAGAATGTAAATGTTGTATTTATAATGTAAGTAATCTCAAACAGATTTCTACGGAGAAGGAAGATTATCTGGTTGACACAATTGCTTTGCATGATGTCATGGATATACTGCGGCCTGTATTTGCTAACCCAAGTATTCTTAAGGTAGGCGCTTATAACGATAAGACATCTCAAAATTATTATTATTTTCTTTGGGAGAGTATAAATAAATAGCGTGTCTGATTGCTCAGTTATTGCATATCTGATTTAAATTTGAAGCAAATTACATTGTCAATGACAGAGTTATCCTTGATTTGATAAAAATAGTATGCCTACTTGTGCAGGTTTTCCATGGTGCAGATAATGATGTACTTTGGTTGCAGAGAGACTTTCACATATACGTGGTTAACTTATTCGATACTGCTAAGGTTATTATTTATTTACTCTTTTTTTGTGTGTCTAGCCTCGTTAGTCCAGTGCTTACTGATCCATAGTTCATTAGTTCGAGCTTATGTTGTGTGGCGTAGTGGCTGACTGAATCACAAAAGCAACTTTGCACTTCTTTTCCAAGTTACAAACTAATTCTCTCTTGTTGCAGGCATGTGAGCTTTTATCAAAACCGCAAAAATCCCTAGCTTACCTGCTTGAGAGCTATTGTGGTGTTAGTACAAACAAGTTATTCCAGGTACGACCTTTTTTTTTTTGCATGTTTGACGTTTGTAGCTTGCATTCTTTCATAGTTGTTTGACTGTCCTGTCGTTCTAATTTTAATGTTATTGAGGGGAACAAGCTTTTCAAAAGTCATGTTTGCAAGGAAGAACTTTTGAGATACCCTTGCACACTTGCTTGGTGTTTTTTTCTTTCTTCTTTCTTCTTTTTATTTTTTATTTTCTATAACAAAAAACATTCCATTATTTTGAGTGAAGCTAATCTAAGATTTTGTGAATTACTTAGTAATCTTGGATTTTAGTATGGAAGATTATATTGGAGTTGGTAATCCGTCTGGGAAGCTAGATCTTGTTTTGATCAAACATGAACTCTTTTGTTGTTGGCACACAAAAGAAGATTTTTTTGGCAGTTGTAAAAAAGAGTGACACTAATATAATTGTTCCTTGACCATCAGAATTACGTACTACTCCGTACAACATCATTAAAATCATGGGTTTACAATTACTAGTGGAATGTTATCATGTGCGTTGCAACTAATTTTTGTGGAAGATGCAGTTTAAGCTTTCAAACAATACTGTTTCAAGTAAACAGTTTATGAGCTTGTTGGATTATAGGCGATATAGGCAAATACAAAGCAAATTGTCATAGAAAAGCTTGAGTGTTGAGTTCTCAAGTGCAGCTACCGGATTCATCTCTTACTATCCATATTTACTTGTTATTGAAGAATATGGCTATATCTGTCATTTATTTTCTGCATGTGTGTTATCTTCTCCTTTTTTGTACATAAATATCTGTCCTCTTTGTAAGTATACCTGAATGAAGTTACATCTGCTATCTGTCATTGTCACAGCGTGAAGACTGGAGACAGCGCCCACTGCCTGAAGAGATGGTTGATTATGCTCAATCAGATGCTCATTATCTTCTCTATATAGCAAAATGCTTGATTGAGGAGCTCACAGAAAAAGACAATAGTATGCGTCCACCTCTCTGCTTGTATTCTAAAGCTCTTTGCATTCTCTTAGTGCTAAGCTGCTACTAATATATCTATGTCTTATTAAATATGAGCCTGATACCCTCCTTTTGAACTAGCTTGAGATTGTGGGGGTGCATTAAATTAGGCTGACATACGTTTTACGAATGCGGACTACCAGTACTATATTCACTTATAGAGTTATAGATAAACAAACCGGGGTGACAGGAAGAGTTACGTGGAAGTCTTTTTATGGCTATGTATTTCACGGATATTTTTCCGACCGTCTCTAATTTTATTTGTTTAATGTATTTTCCTCATGCTTTATCATCTCTCTGTGGTAAGACTTACTCATATTGTTTCATCGTCATTTCCTCCATCTCCTCTTAAGAGTCTCTTTTGCCAAATGAGGAACGGCGGGGGTGTCAGACGTACACAACCTTTCCCATACACTCAGTTTAAAGAGACTGTTTCGACTCCTTGGCCAAAACCCTGACATCCACGACTTCATGAAGGGCAAAAACCGCAAAATATTTCAAGAGCCGCTTCGTTTAGTTCACTATATGATACCCCTCCGTTACAATAGGTTGTTAACGCTTTTCAAATTTAGAGAACAAACTAGATGAGTAATGAACTTACGGGAAGGGAAAAAGTTTATTCCAGAGCCAAAAGAACTTGGTAATCTTAAAATCACTGTGGAAATGGAGAGTATGTAAACATTTTAATTAATAATTTTTTCTTGTGGTATCTAGTAAAGAACTTATATTCAATTGTCATGTCTTGTAGGTTATTGGCTTATTCCTATGCCTTATATTTGAGCACTTGAAGAGTTGAAGTACATCGTACTCGTATATAGAAATCCAGTCGCTTTGTAAATTTGATACGTGGCACTGCTAAGAAGGAAACAGTTGCACACGTTCTCGTAGCATGATTAATTATTCATGACATTGTTGGTTTTGAAGACTTTATATCTACCCTTGATAATTTAAGAAGTCTGCAGGCACCGATGAACCAAAAATATCTGTTCACCAGGATGACAAAAATCAACTTCTTTCCGAGGTTAGCCGACGATCAAATACTACTTGTTTGCAGTTGTATTGGAAAGAGGACGAGTCTTTTCCTGGAGAAAATGTAGCATCATCTATACTTGCCCGAAATTTGGCTTGCCGAGGAGTGTCGTCCCCAAAATCATGTGAAGAGCAGGTGCATTAGCTCACTTGTTTGTTTTTCATATAGCAGGTACTATGTTTTTGACACTGACACTATATTTTGATGAATGCAAACAGTTTCAGAATCACGTAAGAAAACTCTGCGCGTGGAGAGATTTAATGGTCAGTGATTAAGTTCTCAAACTTGTGGTAACTTTCTGACTTGTGCATTGCTCATCTGTTCCATGATCATCTTTTGCATGCTTTACTTTATGTAAGAATTTTTGAACTCTCTATATCATCTTCACATTGTTTGCGTGTGTATGCAAGTGTGTGTATGCTTTATTAGTGGCTTGCAATTTATGAGTATGCTTCCAAGTTTCCATATTTATATGGGACTTCTGCTATTGCTTCAAAAATCAGTGTGTGGAATTTCGTTTTTATCAAAATTTGTAGCAGCCTATGGTGGAAATGAAATGAGTACTCTACCCAGTGACCATGATGAAATCATCTTCTAATTATTAAATGCCCTAGTAGTCATGGGAAATTCTCCCGTTTCTATCTCTCTCTTAGCTTGACAAGTCATGACTTACTGCATTCTGGAGTTACATGTCAATATTTATTAGTAAGGTAGTACTGTATTAAACCTCGGTTTCATCCTTGATCGCGGATCAATCATTGCAGCATGATTGCGGTCCCTGTGCCAACAATGTGGCCGCTATTGCCTCAAAATTTGGTTATGGTTACCCATAATTTGTTTTAGCCTTTTTCTTTTGTTTCTCTTTTAAGTCGTTTATCCTTTTCTCATCTGCTTCCATCACCTCGTTAAACACAAATTCTCATTGAAGACGGATCGACCCGTCTTAAGTTTAAGACGGGTCAAAACCCCCTCACAAAGGGCAAGTGGGGTGCAAGTGGGTGGCAAATGGAGCCCCCCACTTGCCATTTGTGAGGGGGATTTGACTCGTCTTAAACTTAAGACGGGTCGATCACTCGATCCGTCTTCAATGAGACTTTCTGTTAAATAAATGTTTAGCAATTCCCACTGTCGTGTTTTGTCAGTAACTTAAAATGATGCAACCATTACTATATAGGACGGAAGAAGGGGTATGGAGGAGACGGTGATTGGGCAAACTTAGAGAATTTATATTGTTTACAATTCTCAAGGAATAGTAATTAGGTTCATAGTAATGAGTATTTCTTCCATTTCCTAACATTATTCTACATTTCTTTTCAAAAACGCTGGACAAAATATGTATTAAAAGAACAGATGGTAGACCATGCCGTCTATCGGTCATTTGTTGAAAGTATGGTCAAGGTGAACCACCTTCTAAGATATTCAAAATCAAATTAAGCATCTTAAGAAAAAATAAGACCAAAGAGATGTATAGCTTTAAGTTTTTTGGTTGCTGTTTTTGTAGTTTACCTGAGAATTTTTTTTATAAATTCATGTTGAAGCAATCCTATATTCCTAATGGCAAGTATGGATTTATGGTACAGTACAACTTGTATAACTATAGGCTATGGGTCTTTCCACTCCTACTTGGACCCTGCAGGTTTGGTTTTGTTCAAAGATGCAAGGCCAGGAGGTTTGTATAACCCTATAAGCTACATTACAACTTTTATAGCTCTATAGGCTAGACTTCTTAAGCCCACGCCTCGGTTATAAAGTTCATAGCCAAACTCTTGAGAAATTGTATAGATCTCTTGTAAAAGAAAGTAGTGATCTGGAAAATCTTTAGCATATAGTATTACAGCGGGTAACAACTAACGTGGGCATGGTTGATAATCATCGGATTTGGAGCATGTTTTACTTAAAGTTCCAACTTCCAACGCGGGAAAGCGTAGGGATGTGTAGACAGAGCGAAGTATCTATGGTTTTTCGTGCAGGATGTCTATTGAATTTGATTAGTGTTAAAAAGTTGTTTATGGTTTTTTTCAGGCTCTATTTTCTTTTATGCCTTCGTTGATTTAAATGGAACCTTTTGAGCTTACAATATGATGTACTGAGTAACTTTTTGTGCATGTACCCTTTTGTCACTTTTATCAAACAAACACTAGATGTTGTTGATCTGCGATCCTGGACTCACCTATCTAATATAGGTTTAGTTAAGTATTGGGGATGTCAAAATTAATTATTTTCACTGCATAAAGGGTAAGTAAGAAAAATATCCAAGCATACTAAGAAATCACTGTAATATTGATTGTGCATTTGATATCTTGATGAAAGCAGAATGTTCCTTGAATGAGTGTATATCCTCCATCAAATGCTACAATTAGTATTATGTGGTCGACAATAAAATTGCATCGAGAATAGCATAAAGTGAGTTGTACATCACAACTTCGCAATAAAAGGCGGCGCGACCAGTTTTATGATCTGTTAATACTCGAGTGAAGTTTTTTCCTTGGTTTCTTTTGAGTTCTTTTGCGGTCTCTCTCTCATGCTGTCTTTTATAATGAATGCCAAGAGAATTTCTGAATTGGAATTCCATAACATAGGAAGCCTTTTTTATTCTTGTAGCTATCGATGAATTCAACCTGATCTTTGGATCATTTGCTGTCTCCGTTTCAGGCTCGTGTACATGATGAGAGCTTGAGATATGTATTATCGGACCAAGCTATTATTGCTCTTGCAGATAAGATTCCATCATCGGAAAGAGACATATACAATACCATATTTGAAGCTGATCAAGAGAATGATTCATCTTCTTCCTTGATGTCTCCCTCTCCTTTAATCTGTAGTCACTGGGATGATGTCCAATGTTTGTTGAAAGATGGTAATATCAACCATGATAACTATTTACAGGGACTTCTTCAAAAACATCTCGGTCCACGTGGAACTTGTTCACTTTCTATCTTCAACTATAGTCTGTTATCTAAGTCTAACCTTAAATTTTCAAATGGGACATTTGCTTTGCAAAGCCGGGTAAAAAATGGGAAGTTCACTCCTCGTAAATCTTCTCGTGACCTCTTTGTTCAAAAGTTCTCCTGCAAAGCTCCCGTTTATCATAACTGTCGGATATATGCTAATGATGGCCGTCTGCTCTGCTATTGTGACCGCAGAAAGCTTGAATGGTTTGTTATTTCTTGAATAAAATATTTGTTCTCCTTGCATATGTAACTGCCACTTACTCTTGCATGACCTTTTTAGGTACCTAAATCGCCAGTTGGCAGAACTTATAGATGATGACCCCCCTGCTATTACTCTTTTGTTTGAACCCAAGGGACGTCCAGAAGATGAAGGCAATGATTTCTATATCCAAAGTAAAAGAAACTTATGTGTTGGTTGTGGTGAGACAAAGCATTATTTACGTTACCGGATTATACCTTCTTGTTACAGAATGCATTTTCCCGAGCACCTTAAAAGCCACCGTTCTCATGATATAGTCCTGCTATGTGTTGACTGTCATGAAGTTGCTCATGCTGCGGCTGAGAAGTATAAAAGACAGATTGCAGCTGAATTCGGAATACCTCTTTATGTGAGGAAAATGGTGAATTCCGGCCAACAACTTGTTGAAAGACTTGGAATGGTTGAACATGAGGAAGCAGGAGTTTCACCCCTGCAACTCCGAATAGCAGCTATGGCACTTCTGCGGCATGGACCACGAATGCCGCTCAATCGCCGTGACCAATTGATTGAGGTATGAAAGTCATATATTAATAGCACCAGCATTACTTATTTGATGTGATAGTGCATTTTTTTTTGGGCTAGACTAGATGACAATTTTAATTTGCATGGAAATGTACATTTGGTGCATCATATGGCTGTCGTGTGTGACCCAAGATATGTGAGGTTTATACTTGAAACAAAGCTGTGATGGTTTTTACTTTTTAGTACCTGCACATGATTACTTTCTGAGCTCAAAAAAGCGTGCTGAAGTTCAAGGCTTCGTAAAGCACAGGTTAAGACACCCCAGACCCTTTAAGTGCCTTATGCTTCAGGTGAAGCAAATGATGCACACTCCTATGCAATTTCTATATTTTTTTGTTCAAATTCTTTAACTCCGTCGTTTCCTTTTTTCTACTGCATCCATTTTTCTGTTTTTTTTCCTACTTCCGTCTCTCTTTTTTTTTTTGTCACTTCTCAATCTTTTCTATTAGTTATCAGGTAACTGTCTCACTTGTTTTTCCCAAATTATCCCTGTCTAATATACCCATAACCGTACGCATCTTCACCTCACCCAACCCAATAAACACACGCCCTATCACAGCCACCCTACTACCTCGATCCACCACACACCACCTCAGTCAACCGCACGCCGCCGCTCCGGCATGGAACCACGTTTTGCGTCTCTTGCGGCGACCCACGCGTCGCCTACTTCCTCGGCGACCCATAGTCCAATACCTCTCCTTTGAGACTGACTCATCTCCGGCCATGACCCACATGCCGCCTCCCTTGCGCCTCAACCC
>JAIUZE010001173.1:0-22613 GCA_022085475.1 Heliosperma pusillum | reverse complement strand
GACCTAAGGTTGACACTAATATCGAGAGATGAGTGTCTTTAGCCTAAACAATTAAACAATATTAAGAATTCCTATGTTTAACATGAGCATTTACGTATTTGCATGAGTGACCCGACTCTCCTAGACTCTTTTAATATTATTGAATTTACATCATAGTTAGCTAAACATCAAACCAAACCAACCCATTAAACCGACTTTGATAGTAGCCCATTCATAGAATCTCATAACGAAATTCCCGTCTCCTTGTGTTCGACCCCTCGTACTACATTTATTCGTATCTAGGGAAATTTATCTTTGCATAGGTGTGCGATATATCCTATCATGACGTCAAAAGTCAAACTTAACTGAGCTTATATGTAATGTTTTTAAGTTATATTAAAAAAATTTGGGCTAAGTTAAAATTGAACGAATTCAAAAACTTTATAGTGAAACTCATAATTCCATTGATATTTATAATCGTTTATAGACTAAACATCTGATGTAGTTCAATTGGTAGTTTAATTTCAGAGCTTTATATTATAGTTGGGGTACTGAAGGCAATTTAATGGGTAGACATCTCCCAAGTTTAGTTCGTTCATTCGCAAGAGTCCTGCATCGAACCCCTTACCTATTATTTAAGAAACGAGAGTCCTTACAACTGACGCCAACAAACTTTGGTAGTATTATTTTAAAGATATGAGTTTAACTAATTATTATAAAGTCTATGAGTTACTTTACTCAAACATAAAGCTTAAAAACTCAAGTCAAAACATTACATATAACCTCAACTAAATTTGAGTTTTGACATAAAATTAATCAGAAATTCTCATTTGTGACGGGGCGATCCGTCATAAGCTTACGACATGTCAAATCCCCCTCACAAAAAGCAAGTGACAAGGCAAGTGGGTGGCAAATGGAGCCCTCCAATTGCATTGCCACTTGCTCTTTGTGAGAGGGATTTGCCCCGTCGCGTCGCCCCGTTACAAGCAAGAGTTGGTGAAAATTTATATGTACTCCCTCTCATCCAAAATGATTTTCCCATTTGAATAAAATATTTCTTACATATATTTCAAAACACGAAAAGATTATTTTGGATGGGAGGGAGTAACTTATAAACATTAAAATACTTAGAAAAATACTCATAAACTCATTTATATATTAGGTCCGGTGCAATATGTCAATATATCAGATGTATACCGTATTTCTTTTTCCGTATTTCAACATCTATAGTTTATACAAGTAGTATTTTTTTTTACTTTAAGAAAGCTTATTAAAACTTATCATTTGCGACGGATCGCACCCTCATAAGCAAGAATATACGGGAACTTCTAAGGTAACTTTTGAGTCTTTAGTATTGGCAAAATGGCAATTGGCACAAGAAAAACGTTAAGAAGAAGTTGATTCCATAATCATACGTCTTCCCATAACAGCAGAGTTCCACATTCCTCAACCCATTTCTATTTCACATGAAAAATCATTCTTCACAAGAAACAAACTACCATTAATACCCAAATTACCATAATTCAATTCCCTCGTTTAACTGCATTCTTACGGTTAAATTACCCTTTTTTTTAATAACCCATTAATGCAATTTTTTTTGGGGTGCAAATTCATAATTCATAATCCTAAATTGTTGAACAATAAACCCTCTCTTATAAAAAAAGGGGGGGAATTAAAAAGAATTGAAATTGGGTTTTTAATCAATTAGGGTATCAAATGATTGATTTTCTTTGTTGTGGATGGAGGAAGAGCAGGAAATATCAGGAATTTGATGGGAATAAATGCCCTTCTTCTAAAGCTTCTAGCATCTCTAATCTTAATCTTGGTTAGATTTTGTTTTTATGATCTTAATTTTTTTTTTTAGTATGATCATGGGTTTATTGAAGTGTTTAGGTTAAGAATTCATGCAAATTTAGCTGTTAAAGTAATGCATGATTATCAGTATATTTTGTGCTTTTGTTCTGCTGTTTTTGATTAAAGTTTAGTTTTTTTTGGTGATGAATTCAGTACAGTACTAGCTGTTTGCTTTGTAATCTTGTTTACAAATGTAATCTCTCCGTCCCGGTTATTTGTTTATCTTCGGTTAAAATACCCGTCATAGAGAATAAAAAAAAATGATCGAGATGGAAAGACTATTACTTAGTCTACTTTTAATTTTGAGATATTAGCAGTTTTGATCTCTGATGGTAAAAGATTATGTTTATGAAGTTAAAATTATGTTTCTGTAGGATTCTGATGGAATTCTTTGCTAAGAAAGTTACGGTTGCAAATATTCGACTATATGAATAACGATCGACCTATTGTAGATGGGTTGATGTAATTCTTTGCTAATTAACATCATGTTAGTGAAGCAAGTTTCTTTTGTCTTGTGTAAGATGATGATGTATGTTTTTTTTTATTGCATTTAAAGTTCAAACTTGTGATAACAACAACATTACCCCAGTGTCTCAAATCCTCAATGGTTCCCGCAAATTGCGAGGTAGGGGGGGGGGGGGGGGTTCGGATGTTCAAACTTGTGATATAAAAGGAATTTGTGGAAAAGAAAATAGTTTCAGGAGATTGTCTTCTATATTGGTGACATCTTTTTTGAGAAGAAATTAATCTTGATTCTTGTAATGCGGGTTAATAAGAAAGACTGATGTTCTCTAATCAATTTGCTCATTACACAAACACATCATGCGCCACATTAATTTACTTGTAGATGAAGATGGATTAAGGAGTAACTCTTGCATTACTGATTATGTAACTATGTAAGTAGTGAGGTACTGGATACAATAGATCCCAACTTCGAACACTTTCCCCTGTTACCTTTTGGTTCTCGATGTGGATGAAATATCCGTCTTTCAATTAGGCTCACGCCAACTGTGGCCTCAATCAAGTATAGGAAATATAGATATATAGTAAATTAGTTAAAAGTCGAGCAAATGGGCAAATTTCTGTGAAGAATAGTGAGAATCTTATCGTGAGACGGGAGAACATGAGGACATACATGACTGTGTGCAACTTTGACTTCTACAGTTCTATGCCTGTTTTGCTGGATGAAGATTCTGGATTTCTAACTTGATGTTCCCTGCTCAAACGTAATGTAGTTAGTGCAGATGAAGTTTTTGCGTGTGCTTTAAATTGTTTTTTGATAAAAAAAATGTGGGTCATCAAAGTTCATGTTTATACATGCATTTTTTTCTGGATGGAGTCCATACATACCTCTTATTATCTTTTATGTGCCTTTTTCTCTCTGCTTGTGTTTTTCTCTTCTATCTGCATTTTGGAACTAAGGCTTTGTTGCATGTCATCGAGATGCAACAAAGTCTTAGTATAACTAGCATTTTGTTGCTGGATGGAGTCCATACATACCTTTGCATGCTGACGCACATCAGGAAGTATTTGCTCAAATATTAGTGTAACTAGCATTTACCAGTTATGTCTGCCGATTGAAGTGGAGCACAGTTGAATTGAGTTTAGTTTTATGACCAACGGGTTATGCACTTTGGTTCTTTTCAGGAGGTTATACTACGTATATGTATTATGGCCGAATTAGATTACTTGAGGTTCATTCTTTTCTTGGTGGATCTTGTAGAAGGCAGTCAAAATGGGTTGAAAGGTGATGGAGAGTCCAATAACAGCTCACGTGTGACCAAGGATGAAATGCAGGATGATAACAACAACGACAACAACAACAGGAACAACAACAGTGATAAGGCAAGAATTTTCAACTACAGAGAGCTTGCAACTGCTACTAGAAACTTTCATCCAGATACCTTTCTTGGAGAAGGTGGATTTGGTTCTGTTTTCAAGGGCAAGCTTCTGAGTACTGATGAGGTAGTTTCCGATAACACCCCAAGATTTAGTTACTAGTTGGTTTGAACAATGTAACTTATTCTTATGAACATGGTCACAGGTTGTTGCTGTCAAAAAGCTTAATCCGACAGGTATTCAAGGCGAGAAAGAGTTTCTGGTGGAAATTCTTATGCTTTCTCTTCTGCGCCACCCAAATCTTGTAAATATGATTGGTTACTGTGCTGAAGGCACCCAGCGTCTTCTTGTCCTTGAATTCATGCCTTTGGGATCATTAGAAGCTCATCTTCATGGTACACTTTTGTAATGCGTTCTTCTGGATGACTAATTTCATGTCTTTCACAAGACTCAGTTTATGTTATTTTTCCGTTCTCATTTCCGTTGGAGCCAAAGACTCACTAAACTTTGGTTTTGGATTATGATGGATTAAAGCAAAATGACTCACTAGACAAGCTGTGTTTATTTACTTATCGTGAAATCCGTTGCAATTATCGACTTCATTACGGGTCATGCGGAAAAAGTCTTCCTCTGTTGTTAACACATGGGTGAAAAGCTACATTTTGTAGGAACCCCTCAGAGTAGTTATGACACTGAGATTATGTGGTTCTAGTTGCATTCGTGACTTCTCTTTAAAATCAGTGGATAGCCGGATATATGGAAGGGCCGCTTAACTTTTAAATGCTTGACAATTCAATCATTAATATCCAGAGTTGTTTCTTCTGTATATTACTGTTGAGAATGGGCTAACAGAAATCTTATTCGCAGATCTTCAACCTGGCGTGGAACCTCTGGATTGGGATACCAGAATGAAAATAGCTGCTGGTGCAGCAAAAGGAGTGGACTACTTGCACAGGGAAGCACAACCACCTGTTATATTCAGAGACTTGAAACCATCAAATATTCTGCTAGATGAGGGATTCCACCCGAAGCTGTCTGATTTTGGGCTGGCAAAGTTTGGTCCGGTTGATAATAGTTCTCATGTCTCCACGAGAGTCATGGGCACTCAGGGGTATTGCGCCCCTGAGTATGCTGAAACTGGTAAATTGACTGTTAAGTCTGACACTTTCAGTTTTGGGGTGGTCTTGTTGGAAATTATTTCTGGCCGCAAAGCATTTGATATGACTCGTCAAGGCGGAAAAACTTCTCTTGTCGATTGGGTATGATCAAACTTCTTGTGTCTTGATTTACGAGTTTCTGCTGCTTTTATATTTGGTCATCTTGTTCAAGTATTTGTGCACTGATCATTTTGGTTAGAATACTTTCATCAGACTACGACTTATACGAAGTACAAGTTTACAAAAGGATTAACATAATAATTTAGGAATTTATTGGCTCTGATGAGAACTTACGCTATAGAGACTATGTTTCGGAGATCATTTCCCTTTCAGATCTATTGATATGTTGGAAGGGACTCTAACTTCGGGCCTATAGACAGGCAAATCGATACCTTTACTTTCCGCCAACCCAACTTATTAGCTAACCAAGCAATGGAAATTACCTTCTCCCTTTTCCTCCAAATTCGCCGATCAATAAAAAGCCTTAAAGTTCCAAGTTGAAAATTCACCTCAAAACTTAATCCTTACCCTGTTTATCATACATATTGTAGGACCATCTTTCCTACAAGTTGCTCAGCTACAAATTGGATGCATTGCAACCTTGTTCAATTTTCTGAAAAAATCTACAATCTTACAATTATTGTTTGAGGTAAATGGTAGTTGTATTAATTTTTTGTGATGATTGCAGGCACTTCCTCTACTGCATGATCGAAGAGGACATTTGAAGTTAGCAGACCCTCGGCTAAATGGACAATACCCAGTGTCAGCACTGCGAAAGGCAGTAGATGTAGCAGCAATGTGCCTGAGAGAAGACGCAAAAAGAAGGCCAACGATGAATGAGGTGGCAGCGGCCATGGACTTTCTTACAACGCTCAAGGGTGGACCCCCACGCAGTGCATCAGTGGAAAATATCCCGACAGTGTCTGTCAGCCCCAAAGAAACATTAAAGGCGATGAGCCAACCGGTCAATCGAGAGCAGGCTGTAGCCGAGGCTAAAATGTGGGGTCAGAAATGGAGAGAAATGAGACGGCAAAGTGCAGATTCCACCTCTACTTGGGCCACCCAAACTCAAAAGGATATAAGCAATGTGTGAGCCTTTATAGCCTCAATAACTATTTGAACAATGATTAGTTTGTCTTAGTCCTTGGAGACTTGAAAAGCATGACAGCTTCGGTAAAGTCGATAATTCTTCATTAGTCTGTAGTGGTTACCGTGGAAAGGCGCTGTTTTTGGCGTTTGAAATTTCACAGTGTAGTAAACTAGCTTGGATTACCAATAATGACATAGATAGCATAGTTCAGATAGTTGTGTTCTTTTGCCTTTCTTCAAGTGCACAAGTTTTTATTTGTGACGCGGTACGAACTTGTGACGTCTCATAACTGATTTAAATAATGATAAAAGGGGAAGGTGATTATAAGATGCCACTAGTACCTTTTCGTCACAAGGAATAATAAGTTAATAACTGCTTGAAGTGAATGGATATGTAAAGTCAGTAAAGGTTTCTTCAGTGCTCTTCTTAGAAAAGTAAGGCCTTTTGTTGAGTAGAGTAGAGTTTGTTGGCAAAGGATGATGCTTTAGCTTTTCCACGATTCCATCTATCGCGAGACGAGAGGTCGGATGTGTAGTCTTTCCTTCGAGTGTTCAAAGCAAATTATTAAAAAAAAAAAAAAAAAAGGGTTGTGCAATTGCGCTCCACACCACAGTGCCATATAATTTTATGTAATAAGTAGGAAAATAAATGAAAATTTAAAAATAAGGTCCTACCGGGAGTCGAACCCAGGTCGCTGGATTCAAAGTCCAGAGTGCTAACCACTACACCATAGAACCTTGTTGTATTACTAAACCTTTAAGTTTAGTTTAATCTATAAGTTCACATGACAAATATAGAGTTAATTAACTCAATGTGCATCAATATTTAAGTAACAAATCAATTTATCCATTACATAAGAATATAAGATTAAGGATATTTGGCCTTTTTACCCGATTTCAAAATTTGTGGTAGTTAAACAAATCTGAAAATTTGAATTCTTTGCACTTACAAAAGTATTCATTTATTAACATGGTTAATTATTCATCTAGTTATATCTACAATATATTTTAGAAAAAGATAGTTTAATATTAATATACTGCATAATAATTATCGAAATTCAAATATTGTCTAAAAGTGAGGATTCAGACAATGATCATGATTTGAACTAATTCAAGTACTCACAACTATGTAGCTTGACATTTGACATAAAATTGGGAGGTTGATGAAAAGAGGGAGTAGTCGAAGGGTAAAAGTAGTCATGGCGAGTCAGTGACTCAAAATTATATCTTCTAAACTTCGAGTCTGTCGTCACCTTAACAGCCAAAAATTCCTAAATCATCCAAAAAAAAAACGGTAACTAATTTTATAAGCTATATCACCACCGTTATAAATTATGAAAAACAACATAGGGTAATTGGTAGTTAAAAGCAGAGACATACCATTATAAAAAAAAACACAAAGTAACAATGCACAATCTCACAAATGCAATTGCAAGGCTGTTCTAAATTCTAAGACCATCCCCAAGCAGTGGTCGCGCTAATTAGGTCGCGACCCAGTATTACTCTTAATCCCACTTTATTTATTTTGACCTACTTTCATCCTCCCAAGCAAAAGGTCACGACCTAGGTCACCAACCCAATCATTTTCCACTTCACAATCCATATTATATACTTTTCTCTATTGTTTTTTATTATTCAACCAATAAAAAGTGTACACTTAGTGGTCAATAAGGTGGTCAATTTTGCTCCATCATGGTCACAAATTAACCTTTTATGTAAAATGGTCACAAATTAGCAAAGAAGGTCATCAATTATCTTTGTTTAATTACATCATTAGCATGACCAAGCAAGATCATGACCTACCAATTGACCTTGCTTGGAGATGGTCTAAGTAGGACAAGGACAAGGTCACGTTATCAAATCGATTTCACATCCTGTAAAGTTCTCCCTACCAGCACCACACCACCCCACGGTCCCTCACACCCCCAAACAAATTTCAAGGAAAAAAGCTCCCTCGTAATTAACAAATAACAACACAATGAAGTAATTTGAAGTCCGTATTACTCTCTTTGTCCCGGTTAATTATTATCCTTTTATTTTGGTACAAAGATTAAGGAAAGAGTAGGAGATTATTTGCGGTTATACTTAGAGAATGACAAGTGGACAATAGTCCCATTAAGAGGTCAAATTACTCATATAATACTTTCATAATAAAAAAATGACAATGTTTGACTGAATACCTAAAAAAGAAATAAGATAATAATTGACTAGGACAGAAAGTGTATTGTATGAAATTGTCTACTAATAATCTATATATGTGTATAGGGTAAAATGGCCATTGTTGTAGGAAAATCACATACTCCGTATATTACTAGTGAATCAACGTCATAATGTGGTACCGTTTCACACTCTCACACGATAATAATTATTGTATGTAACAGACAAAAAATCACCACTTTTATACCATTTTATGTTAGAAAATGACTACTTTTAAAAGAATATTGTCACCTTCTAAATTAATAAAATGATTATTTTCTTATCACAAAATGGTTACTATTAATATTGATCATAAATAGTAGGAGTAACTTTTAAAGTAATTGCCCTGTTCAACGATCTTATTTATTAATTTCAGAACGATTTACTCATCCCGTTATCCGTTTGTTATAGCTTAACACCGTCTTACATTATAAGACGGTCTTATTTTAGACTCTTAAATGAAAAGAAAAAAACAAAAAAAAAAACAAACAACCAACAAACCCTTGTAGAAAGAGGTGTGAAAAAAAAAAGTGTGCCCTTCAATCCACCATCATCACCCCCATTACACTTGTTCTAATCTTCTTGAGCTTTACTTTTGCTGCAAAATTAAATCTTGAGCATTGATTTCAGCAATGTGGTTAATACATTCATCTGGGTTATCAATGATTGCAACAAAACCCTAGTGAAAAGCTCACTTTTTGTAGTGGGATTCATAAAGTTTGCATCTTTTTTGGGTTTTTATTAACTGAGAGTTGAATAAAGTTGAAGTAAATAAAAGGGTTACAAGAAATAGAGATGTATGTTGTGCCTCCGACTTCACAGAAGTCGGATTCGGCATCTGGGTCTACTGATTTTAGGGTTTACCAATCTTGGAAAGGCAGTAATGTGAGTATTATCAATTTAATTTTCATCAAAGTTTTGAATTTTTGTTGATTTTTTGTGATGGGTTTTATTCATTTTTGCATTTTCAATGCTGTTTGTGAATTAGTGTATGTTACTCTGACTCAGTTTTAATTGTGGGACATGACATAGTGTTGCAGTGTATCGAAGATATCTTAGTCTAGTGGTTACCGAGGAGTTATAGTGGATAATAGGTCCTAGGTTCGAATACCCCCACCCCGATATTGTACTGCTCTTGTGGCTCAAAACTTAGTGTTGAGTTTTGGATACAGTTATTTTCCGCGAAGTTCCAAATGTTTTAAATGAAGTGTCGGAGTGTGGTGTCGTTACATGGAATTAGTATTTGTTTGGTGCTTGAGTGATGAGTTTATATGGTTTGGTATCACTTGGTTGGTTTAGTTTTGGTGTGAAATGATTAGTTGGTGAAATGAGTATGATTTGAGGTGTTATCTGATATGTTTGGTAAGTGATTGGTTTGTATCCTGGATTTACTTGGTGAAATGTGAGCAAAATCTTGGTGATTTTATTGTGGTTTAGAGAGGATTGGTGCTTTATATGGAATGAGTTTAGTTACTATTAAGTACATGTATATCGATTTGAAGTTACTTGTATTGTGTATTAACCCTTTTATCATTGGATACTTAAGAGTGTAGGAAAGTCGTATGTAGACATCGCCGAATCACCATTGGTTATTGAAATCTGTTGTATCTTAAACATGGTGAAGAATTGTGTCATTTTCTTCATCATTGTGAGGCGGCTAATTCACTTTGATTAAAATTGGGTTGGCTTATTGGTGGAATTCCTGTATATCAAATTAGAGGTTTGGTGTGCTTGGCTAGGGCAGAGCTCTAACATGTTTTCGGCCATTTTCATTCCTTGGAGTATGCGTCTGAGATTTAACAGCCTCACCGTGGATCAAAGTATCAAATATTGGGCATGATATGGAATCACGACTGAGTTTTTGAGGTTTTGAAGGATACTGCAACCACATTCTAAGGCGCATCAGCCACACTTATGGCATGTGGACAGGCTCGCGACGAAATCTCAAAGCGATTCTTAATACCATACTGTGGGCTGATGGAACTGGTGTGTTTAAAGAGAGTCATTGTTTAATTTGGCAGCTTGGAGGGGCTCTTTCTCTTCAACGCTTTTGTGATTTTAAAAGTAGTATTTATGATTCCTTCCAAGGAAAAAGAGAGAATTTCTTTGAAAATGACAGACGTAACTTTGGTAACTAAAAACAGAACTTGCTGAGCCGTGAGAGAGTGATACTTTGTCATTTCCCTGCTGCTTTATGCTGGCTTGTCGATGGTTCCACATACATTCTCTTATATTGTGACAAGTCTTGATTAATTTTGGTTTAGAATTCTGCTTATCAACTTCTAAAACTTGCTTAATATAGTAATGATACACTATGCTTGTATGTAGTTTGTTTTTCTGTTTTTGGGCACTGTGAGCCTTAAAGGTCCCTATATATTTATGTGATAATGCATGTTATTTTTAATTCTTAATTTGCCCCTTCTGCTGAATACCCGTATCATTTTATACTGCAGAATTTTTTGCTTCAGGGGAGACTAATATTTGGGCCGGATGTGAGGTCATTATTTTTTACCATACTCCTCATAGCTGCCCCTGTTGGAGTATTTTGCGCATTTGTGGCCCATAAACTTATTCATGTATACCCTGATAACTCTGGAATATCAATCATGGTAGTGGTGATTGCTCTCACTGTGTATGTGAGTTCCTCTTTCTCTCTTTTCTCTTTCTCCTTCATCCTCCAATGCATACAGATCTTAATCGAGAGCTGTTAAGTTTGGCTGGCAATGTATCTCCACTATCTGAATGTCTGACTTTGATCCCTATTTTACTATTCTGCCGAAAATCGTGTTATTTTGAAGACTTATGTTTTTAAGTTTTTTCAATTTCCAGGATTTGGTCCTCCTATTATGCACATCAGGAAGAGATCCTGGCATAATTCCTCGCAATGCACACCCTCCAGAGCCTGAAGTATATGATGGGAGTGTTGAAGCTGGAGGTGGCCAAACACCGCAGTTGCGTCTACCTCGCATCAAAGAAGTGGAGGTTAATGGTATCCCAGTGAAGATTAAGTACTGTGATACTTGCATGCTTTACAGGCCTCCTCGCTGCTCTCATTGCTCTATCTGCAATAACTGTGTGGAACGATTTGACCATCACTGTCCATGGGTTGGGCAATGCATTGGGCTGGTGAGTTATCTATTGGGAAGGTTGTACTCCGTGAAATAGGGCTATTGAAACATGTCTTTTAATGTATGCTTTCCTATCCAAGCATATCGTAGTTCATGACTTCTTGGTGTCGAACTGTAATGTGTTGTTGATTATGGAGTCTTTGCTCATTGTCTTGGTTTGATTTCATTTTCCTGCGCTTATTAGACCTCATCCTGGTGCTGTAAAACGGTGCCTAGCTTTTAGAAGGCATTTTAAGTAATATTTCCTTTATTACGTTCTGCTGTTAGGTATTGTTTAGAGTCAAGCACATATAACTGGTTACTGGGGCTTCCCTTGATATTGCTCAAATGCCTCTTTCTTCAGCTTTAATGTTCTTCTATATTTTATGCTAAACATTTACGTAATCCTATCTCCACGTACTGGTGTAGATTTGAAATGTTGATCAGTTTGTATTTTCTTTCAGGCTGGTCCATTTTAGTACTTTTCTTCATGGTATTAAATCTCGGTCTTTGAGTGGATTTTACTATCAGATACCAGACTTAATCTGGGTCATTCTGCACTAATACAGCCTATTTACCTCAAAATGTGTCGATGGAGCCATCAAAACCTATGAATGACTATTTGGTGCGTTTTTGGTGCAGAGAAATTATCGATTCTTCTTCATGTTCGTCTCCACCACTACGATCTTGTGTATATATGTTTTTGCTTTCTGCTGGGTCTACATTAAGAAGATTATGGATGCAGAAGACATTTCAATCTGGAAAGCTATGATTAAGACACCTGCCTCCATTGTTCTTATAATCTATACATTTATTGCTGTTTGGTTTGTTGGCGGTCTAACAGCCTTCCATCTTTACCTGATTAGTTCCAATCAGGTATTATGCTCCTTTTACAATTTTTTCTCTTTTAGCTTTATACTCCTGTTTCATTTGTATAGGCCTCGTCTGATCAAAGGGTACAACAACAAAGCCTTAGTCCCACCCAACCTGGTTTGGGCCTTTGGGGTCGGCTAACTTGAATCATCATTCGAATCTGTTTATGCTTGAATTCACCAATACGGTCAAGGGCAAAGAAACATGGTATAAGCAAATAGATTAAAAAACGAAACAAGTACATTATAAAAAATAAAGCAAAAAAACGAAATTAAAGCTACAAAAAAGTTTTGTAAAATAATAGGATTGTGAAAAAATAATAATAATAATAATTTTGTTCGTTAAAGTAAAATGGTAAAAAAGTACGCAAAGAAATCATGATGAAGTACCACAATTGTTATATGACTTCCAACTTATCAAAAAAAAATATCAATCAAGAAGCTTACATATTTGCAAGCGTATAGGAGTTCTAATGCTTCATTTATCCATAGTCAAAACTCAAAAGGACCATTTATTTTGGGACCAAACTATGCGTAAATGATGCTTTAAAAATGAAGCTGAGGGAGGAATGGAGGATTATGCTCTATTTATCATTACGTTTAAGTTTAATAACCTGAAATTACGTGCATGCTTGCATTTGCAGACAACTTACGAAAATTTCAGATATAGATACGATCGACGAGCAAACCCATACAACAAGGGGGTGGTAGAGAATTTCAAGGAGGTATTCTGTACGAGTATTCCCCCTTCAAAGAATAATTTTAGAGCCATGGTTCCCAATGAGCCTCCACCGCCACCCCGGCCTATGGGTGCAGGCTTTGTCAGTCCGAACATGGGGAAGGGTACAGATGACATAGAGATGGGCCGAAAAGCCACGTGGGGCGGTGAATTTGGGCCAGGCCTGGAGTCCAATCAAGGACAATTGAGCGACAACGACGTCCTTATCAAAGATGGCCGATTAGGAGAGGCATCTCCTGCTGACATCAGATCCCACGTGGACGAAATTGGGGACCGTCCAGGGGTCCACCCCAGACGGTCTAGCTGGGGACGACAAAGCGGAAACTGGGAAATGTCACCTGAGGTTCTTGCCTTGGCAGCTAGAGTAGGGGGTAGCAGCAATAGTTCCAGATTGCTGGGTGAAAAGCAATTTACTGAAGTGAAGTTATGATTTGCAAGGCTTTTTTAAGTGAACGGAAAGATTACAAGTGTGCTTTATTTCGGGGAGCAATGCAACCGCGTTCTAATTTAAATTAATTGTGAATGTGTAGGGATTTTTCATATGATCACATCATGGTTCCCTTGTTTACACGCAGAAGTCCTAGATGGAGGGGTAGAAAAACTGTTCTGATGCTCTTAAGATATCGCGATTCATTTATTTGCAAGGACTTGTGAGTGACTCTCGACACGATTTTCGTTTGGGTCATTTCGAAACAATTCAATTAGTCTGTAATTATACCTCATTAAAAGTAGGTGTTATTGAGACATTGGGGTAATGACGTGAATGTGTCAAGTAGTTGATCTTAACATTGTTTGAAGATTTAGTTGCAATGGTAACGGTATTAATTTATTTAATCCACCTGCTGTGTGTGCTTTACTATGACTTCATTGATTCATAGGAATCTAACACAAGGGTTTAGGTACATCAGAAATTCTCACTGAAGACGGATAATTCAACAAATTATGAATGGTGTATACTGTATAGAGTATTCCTCTCTTCTACGGAGTATTTGATTTCTTTTTCCCAGGAGTGGTGCTGTAGGTGTTAGAGTTAACATAGCTGATAAAGTCAAAAGGGATAATACTAAGGTTCCGGGGTTCAAATTCCGTCAGTAGCGTATTGCTCTTGTGGCTCTAAAGTAAATATTACCAAACTATAAATCTGTGAACAATGAACAATCGGTGCTGATAGTAAAATCATACATTTAGTAATCAATTGGTTCATTATGAGGTAAAATGTAATGAATGTATTAGAATTTGATACAAGAGATGTCTAGAATTTTTTGTTAATCTTGCTTAAGATTATCTTAAACTTACACCATAATCGTTTTAGTCAGCATTTAATGAGTTTTATGCAGATCATGTCGACCGAAGGTGTGTAATAATTTCTCCGACCCTAAAAAATTGACGTTTTAAAATGAGTTGTTTTTGTCTTACCTTATACATTATATACATTACAGATTTACAGAGATACATGTAAAAAGACTATATATACTACTAAACTTACAAAATCAAATGAAATAGTTGCCACACTTGCTCTTAAGCGATAAGACTGATGCCCCGTTTAAAGAAGACCAACTATTAACTTAAACGGATATACCGATCTTTACGACAAAATCAAATCTTTTCGAGATTAATATGAGTAATAACACGAAGGGCCTCACACTAACAGTCAAAGTGTTGCATTCTTCTGAAGAGTTCCTGAAAAAATGGAGATAAGCTCTGCAATCCACACATCAGTAAACACAGTTCAACTGCCCTTCTTCTCCAACATCTATCTTCCATCTAGACTCAGCTACCCACTTCATAATTCTCCATCTTTTCTTCATTCAAGACCTTCAATTCCTCTCAAATGGCGGCATCAACTCTCCACCACTCGTTCTCTTTCTGATGATACTGCTGCTTCCTGTAAGTCATTTACTATTCTTCTTCAACTGGGTTTTCTTCTTATTTTTCACGTACCATTAAGAATACACTAAGTCTTGCTTAAGACGGTCGTCACTACCCTATGATAGTAATAAAAGACAAAACTTTTGGTATTTTCTAGTCAACAAGTGTGGATGATTTGGCAATTGGCATGTATTTGACCCGTCTTAACCTTAAACGAATAATAGTAGTAGTACTGTAGTAGTAGTGGAACTAGGATTTGAACTTTGAAGTCAGGGGTGAAAAGTTTTGAGGAAGCGAACTAGTAATAAATGATAAGTGGACAATAATGCAATTGGATGATCAAATTACCCATCAAATAATTTTCCAATATAGAAAGGTAAAAAATGAATAAGACACCGGAATAGCTAAACAAATGACCTGGACGGAGGGGGTAATAAGGTATTTCAAGTTTTTTAATGTCTGGGGCTGCATGCTAACTCCCCTAGTTCCGCCATTGTATTGTATGTAATTGGTTTTGGTTGAATGGAGCAGTAATAGTGTTGAAGTTAGTAGACTACAATGGTTGAATTGCTGAGTTTATGTTGTGTTGTAGAGGAATTGATAGTTGCACTTGGCATGTTGTTGTAATTGCAAGTTATAAGGCCAAATTCAGTGTTCTGAGACATTTGATGCAATTGATTGCATTTGTAATTCAAGCTGAATTTTGGTTTTAACTGTGAAAGGGGGAAAGATTGGAACTTTTGATGAATTGCTAGCTGCTCTGTGCTTGCTGTTTGATGGTGTTTTAATGCTCTTGGGTCAAGATGGTTTGAAACTTTTTTGTACCACAAATTATAAATTAAGACGGTCTCACATGTAAGACGGTCCTTTTGTGTAAGGAAACCACGGTGTGAGATCGTCTTACATAAATCATTAGTGTTTTTGTACTCAGTTGCTTTCAGTGTGTTACATTTCCGATGGAGCCAAATAGTCACTATTGTTTGGTTCTAGATTATGATAGATTGAAGCAAAATAACTCACTAACTGGAGAGTGACGACAATACCTTTTACTGTGAAATAACAATCATTCGCCACTGTTTTTAATGTAGCTTTCAATTTGTTTTTTTGGATAAAATATCTCTGTATTATTTATACATGAGTAAGGTTACCGTATCTAACTCTCCATTTCCAGCCATTTGAGGGAGTCGTTTAGGCACTGGGGTAGTGTTGTTGATGCTGTTATTGCTGCTGTTTATTTCAGTGAGCGTGGCAACTGAACCTGATGATGATGGTGGCTCTGTTGGTGACGACGCCTTTTTTGCATTAAAGGTTCATTCTTGTATCTCTTTATTCTGTCTCCAGCAACTACCAGTATTAAGAATCTAGATCATGTCACAACTGTTTAAATCAACTTTTTTCTGTCACTTCAAAACCACGCGGTACATTATAACAATATGCCTCGTTTCGTTCTGAGTTGTAGACTGTCAATTTATTCGATACATAACACAGGAGAATATTAGGTACTGGTTAGGTTTTAACTTGAAGACAGTTGGAATTTTTTTGAGTCATTTTTTTTCGATTCATAACACGGTGGTTGTGAATATGCAGCAATTATTAATTGTCAATTTTAGTTCGATCTATTAACGGATCGGCTATTTGATGGATGCAACATCTTACTCAATTCCTTTGCCATTTTTTATTTTTGTTGTTTGGGCTTCAAAGAAAGTTTAGCTTGTGTTTTCGAATGCTCATTGTTAACTGTATCAGTATTAATCTAGAAGAAGGCCACATATGTGTCTGCTGACTTGAAAGGGACATCAATATTCCTCGTCGGTAAGTACTAGAGCACCTTAACTGATGCATGGTCACACTTTACAGTCAAGTAAATTATTAATAGATCTTAATGTTTAATGCTGCAAACTTGTCAAGGTATGAACAGTGCAATGAAGAACAGGGTGGGGGAGATTCTCGCAGAATCATTAAAATATTACTACTTCGATAGGTAACTATTTTCTGAATCATTTGGTACTAGAGCCGTAGCTTTCAGTGACTTCAAAGGGAAGGGTTCATCATCTTTTCTCTTCAATTTGGCAGTGATAATGTGGTTGAGGAAGCCGCTGGTAATGATTCTTCTGGGAAGTCTCTCAAGGAAAGAGATGAAGATGGCTTCCGTGAATCTGAGGTACTTTTTTGCCATCGCTTTCAATATAATAGAAGCGTCATGGTGTCATATTTGTATTTATGTTTTCTTCTATTGATTTCTTTTCTTGTCGGTGGATTGATTCACTTTCACATCTTATTATTGTCGTTGAAAAATGTAGCTCATCCTGCTAATTGTCGTGAAGGCCTGAAGGGGCAGGCTTATTTTGGGAATTTTTAAAATGAAATCTGTGAAACTAACCTACATACAACAATATATTGTATTGCGACTTGCAAAATAATTCATTAACAAGTTTTACATAATATGGGGACTCTAAGGAGCCTTACACACTATCTATACGAAGCTCAGTGAGGTTCTATTTAACTGCGCCTTGCATGTCACAGAAAAGGGCAATTTTGCGTGAACTTAGGAAGTACAATTTGGCCGCAGTCTAGACTTAGTGTGCTTTGTATGTGTCGATTAATCCTGTTAAACTTAAAAAAGGAGCAAAAGTGGTGGGATAAAATAAAAATTGTATGCATCTAACTTGTACGTGGTATATACGGTGCATAGCTATTAGGTATTAACCTTCTGGTTGGATGGAGGGGAGAGAATGGGCGATAAAAGAATTCATGAAGTTGATGAGACTTGAAACACATAGAGGTGTCCTTTCTAATGTCTCCAGCCGGCATTTATATACTGCACTTTGGTTCTTTTGTGGATTTTTTTCTCCAAACTTGCTTCGGTTGCTCCAAATTTTGCGAAGGAAATTTCTGGAGACCATGTAGAGTAAGGAACAAGAGGTAAAATGAAAATCTTGGTTATTAATTGCTGCTATTGTACAGCAGATCACTGAAACTTCTCTGGATTTTGTTCATCGATGATGTTGCCGTGGAAATGGATATAAAGGCTTTCAGGTTTTACATGAGACTTGGAAACTACGTTATAGTTCGATAATGCTTGGTATCAACGCTTATGAAATCGTCACGGCTGCGTTGTTGTGTCGTAATAGGAAGCATTTTCCATTACCCTTAAGTCAGGCAGGAAAGTGTCTTTATGTGAGGTTACGGTTCCATTAGGATGTGAACCGGTGGTAATAGGATTTAGGAACACTTTTAGTTAACTTGTGCTATAGCACTGAACAGATTAATTCTTGAAGAATTTATTAGGACGGGCATGATGAAAGGTTTTCTTAGCAAGTCTTGACATTGTTTTCTGAAATATATTTTTTTCCGTCTAGTCAACATTGCTTCGAGAATTGTTAGATGAGTAAAATTATGTAATAGAATAAGGGAATTCGAGTGATTTCATGCATACAAAGATCATAATGGGAGCAGACGAGCTGCCATTCGACGGATTGTGTTTAAACATCTCTTGATAGGTCATGTGTTTTCAAGAGATAAAGTGCAAAACAGTCTTTGCTCAAACTATGTGCGGGGAAATCAATGTCATTTGTTGAACTGTCTACCACAAATTATTGTTTAAGACGGGAGTATCCATCTTAAATTTAAAATGGGTCAAATAACATAGACAAGACGGATATTAGCAAAAAAATTGTCCTATCTATGCAATTGGGATGCTATTTGGCCCGTTTAATATTAGGACGGATATATCCGTCTTAAAAGAGAGTAATTGATTTTCTTCAAATGTAAGCATTTGTTTCAGGAATAGAAACTCCAGTCAACATGACCAAATGTATGTAAACTTGAATTTGGTTTCACATGAGCCTTGTGTGAATTGAGTCGGTGTCAACTCTTTGTGGTTGACCTTGTCTCGAATGATTATTGTTATGCAATTGCGGTACCAAAGACGCTGATGTCAGGAGAGTTTTCTTACAGACCGAAGTGTTGAAGCAACTATCATCAATGGGCCGGTTGGTAGTTAATGCCGGAAACGGTGCAGTTCAAGGTTCAACCAATCTGTAAGTCTTTGTGTGATTGTATAATCCATGTCACTTATAATGACCAGTGCATTGTATATACTACATATTTGGTAGTATGATGACTTCTGTTCTCGAGAACATCGCAGGGGACTTTTGCGACATGGGATTGCTATATGGATAGATGTTCCCCTGGACATGATAGCGAAGGAGCTCATTGGAGACGAAGACCAATCTTCAATGTCCAACATATCTACTCCTGATTCCTTTTCCGAGGTTTGAATCTTCATCATTAGGAACCACCATGGTATTAACTATAATTCCTGCCTGTGATTGTGGACTCATTTGTCATGCCCTAATCCCGGTGGCTGGAACTTGGGACACACTGCCTCAAAATACGGTTGAGTCAACCTTGAAAACCCCTTTACAAAGCAGTCTTGAATCTTGATAGGGTGTCACGTTCCATATTATACTAGGGGAAAACCACTCCCGCTTTAGTAAAATATAGCAGATTCTATTAAGTGATGTCTCTAGTACATGATCATCAATAACTTATGCTTTGAGTAGGCATTGGCGCGATTAGCTCAGCTATATGAAGAAAACAGAGGTGGATATGCTATAGCAGATGTAACTCTTTCTCTTGAAAGTAAGCTTTTTTCTTATGCTGTGTATATTACAAGATCGTCTTTTTTGCGTGTTGTTGGTCTAATATTGCGTAAATATGATAGAGGTGGCTTCAAAATGGGGTTATGATGAATTGGAGCAAGTCACTGCCGAAGAAGTGGCACTAGAGGTAAGCAAAGGACCTCGTATATAAAACTTATTGACATAGTCAGGGGCTCGCCCCCCGAGTTTTTAGTTCAATTTCACCTTAACTACAAAGCGGCTGCGTTTCAGTTCCATTACTCAGATTTAATACCATACTTTATTGTCTATTTTATACCGTAATTGCTTTCTTTCCTTTTCGAGTTAATCAGATACCACCTTGGTCACCTTTTTTGGCATGAAAGAATTCCATTAAACCGACCTAATATATCGTGATAAACTTAAAATTCATGGAGAGGCTAAGCTAGAGGTTGATAGTTGTCCTTATTTAATGATTCCAGGCTCTCGGGGAGATAGAAAAACTGACAAGAGTGAAGAAGATGATGGAACAAGCTGGAACCCCATTTTAGGTTAGCTGGTTTTTTTTATTGAATTTTTTGCAGTTGCATCTAAGAGAAAATGAACAAGCAAATACTCCGATTAAGATTTCATCTCTTCTGAATCTACGACCTCTCGTTCACACAACCAACTCTTTAGTCTCTTGGAAAACCGTCTTTATGCTAACATATTGTGCGACCGACGTCATTTAGCTACAACTTCTTATCCATTTACCCGCCAACATAATTCCTTGAGGAATAACTGGCTCATTTAATTCTCATAGTTTGAGTCTCGTGATTTTGCAAATATAATGTTATCATGAGACGGTCTCATATGAGAAGTTGTAAACCTGATATATGTGGCATTAGATCAAAATGGTGCAGGTTCCTTTCTCTCTTTAACAGATAAAGACTCAAGAAAAAGGGACATACATTTGATGTACTAGACCTAATATATAACTGAGTTTATGTGTGTATTTTCTGATCATTTTAACTCGGAAACTTTTTATCATAAAGCTCAAAACTTAGAACTTACGACACAGTTGTAGACTTGTAGTATATCGGATGTACAGTCTTCAATACATCATATATATTCTTACATAATTTGGACACTTTAGGCAGCCCAACTTTCTGCAGACAGAAGCATTATTAAAAAATAGGAAGTCTCTAAATCAAAGAATAGGATATTATTCTTCCCCTTTTCTTATCTACTAATCTAATCTAATCTCCTCGGGGTACACTGGATTCTGCCTTGCATTTGAAGGCTCCTTTAGTTAACTAAACTCTCTTGGAATTACTAAGCTCTCTAGGAAAGGGAACCTTAACTAGGACGACGATGTAGATCTAACTTTAACACTAATTTTCATTGATATCCGTCTTAAATGACGACATGTCGGGTTGCCTCTCACAAAGAGGCAAGTGAGAGGCAACCCGTTTTCAATGAGACTTGCTGCTAGTTTAATCAGATACTTCCTCTATTCCATTTATTTATTTAACTTTGATTAAGATGACTCATGAAGTTTTCGTATGGTCGATAAGGCCTGACATCATCAACCTATTTATACTTCTTTAAATTTGATCATGTCCATTTTTGCTCTATTATTACGATTACTCTATATCTATTTTGAGAATATTTTGTCGTTATCTACTCACGCTAGTCGCACCTTAATAATTGTGCCAACAACGAGATATATGATATAATTAGATGTAAGTACCTCTTTTTTTTCAATTTTATTTTTGTTTCATCATTTCTTCGATTTTAGCTACTAATTACATTCAACTTTTTTTTTTTTTTTTTTTTACTAAAAGTCAATTAATAAGACTTGTTTACTTAAATAATACTTAGAATCAAGAACATTTTTTTTTTGACGTGGTAGCCTACAACCTACACTTTGTAGAGGCCCACAAATTACAAAATCCTAAACTCTTTCAGAACAAATATGCCTCATTTTCTCTTCTACCTACTAAAACTCAATCCCTCATACATACACATTACTACATACAATCCGACGTCGTCCATCAACAAGGACTACAACCATTGATCACCACCACTACCAATTCCACCACACCGCCACAACGATCGCCAGCCTCGCCTCGACTCCATCCAATGGCATAGGGAGGTAATAGACACCAAAGTCTGAAAATTATACTATTCCACAAGTTATTTTCAAATTTTACTGTATAAAATGCGAGTTTTAATAATAACAAAAAGGTTTAGTCATTTCGCTACACCCTTTAGCTACGCGACTAATCCCGTAACATGTCATTCCACGCCTTCTACTGGGGTATAGCGCATGAAATCCTTTTCCCCGGTTGGCCGGGTTCAAGCACAGGAATGTATGTTCTTGCGGTGTTCTTCATCTTTTTCCTAGCCATTTTAGTGGAGTGTCTAGCCCATTGTCACCTAATCAAACCCGGCTCAAACCGTGTTGCAGCTTGCTTTTTCAGAACCGGGTTTCGAGCAGTTCGAGCTGGATTGGCGTACATGGTGATATTGGCTCTTATGTCTTTCAATGGTGGAATTTTCTTAGCTGCCATTTTTGGACATGCAGTTGGTTATTTAATTTTTGGGAGTGGGCTTTATTACAAGCATGATGGGCCTGCTTCTTCTGATATTGGAATTGGGCCTGAGAAAATTTGATTGCATTTTTTTTTTCTTTTGAATGTGATTATGAAATTTGCTCCCTATAATTATAAACCCTAATTTTGAATAAATGATTTTTTTGCAAGATTGTAAGTTGACATCAAAATTTCAGGGACATCTGATAAAATTGAAACGATACAGAAAATTTCTATTTAAGTGAAATTCTAAAATCGATGGTTCTCTTCCTATAATCCAACTCTAGGACCAGCCATTTGAGTCTTTGGATTTCTCAAGTTTGCATCTATGATCACCTTTGATCGGATATTTTTTTATTTTTTATTCGATCTACTTTATATGTTTATATGTCGTTTTACTCAATAACTACTCTATTAACTCCCTTACTACAAGGTCTAAATTTCCTTGTTCATAAAATATTCCGTATATATGGTATGATTAATGCAAATTTTTGTGTTTCGGCCTTGTACAAAAAGTTTGTAAAACGGATTTTTGTTAAAACTAACGTTTCATGCAAATTGGTTATGATAGTTGTAATAACAGATCCGTTTTATACAAACGAGCATAAAACGATTTTACACTAAGAGAATAATTAAAAGAGAAAAAATGGAATCAAACCAACCACGCACTACCTTGAGTTGATTTTTTCTATACCAAGCATAAATATACCTAGA
>JAIUZE010001172.1:0-45539 GCA_022085475.1 Heliosperma pusillum | reverse complement strand
TGCAGAAAATCAGGATCTTATCATTAATCAAAGAGTGGAGTACAAGATCCTACAAATCCTACAAGGGAGTCAATGTGACTACCTCAAAACCAAACAAAAAATCCAAAAAGAAACCATACATTAGACAATACAAGGATTTCTAAGTAAGACTAAATACTTAATCTTCCAAACAAGGGCTTCAATAGAGCGAGAGGAACCCTGAAATATACGTCTATTCCTTTCAGACCAAAGAAGATAGATAGTACACATCAAAGCACATCTTCGCTGCTTCTTTATCCAACTCTTTCCCCGGTTGTGACCCTGGTACCAACTGAAAATCTGAGAAAGTCCAGTAGCACAAGTAGCTTTTATCCAACAAGAAGTAATCAACCAGACAGAAGCGGAATAGGAACAAGCAAAGAAAAGATGCTCACTAGTCTCCATGCTCTGCTCACACAAGACACATCTATTAACTAAAACAATTCCACGATGGCAAAGATTATCAATAGTGGGAAGACAGTTCTGAGTAGCCATAAGACCAATAACACAGTGCTTAGGATAGCAACTAGAGTCCCAAATGGTGCGATGCTGAAAAAAGAAGGCTCCTCTAGGACGAATAAGATCATAGAATTGAGATCTATAATTATCCTCCAAAAGAAAGAGACAAGCATCCGAGGACCTCCCTAGATACTGAACAAGCAAATCACGACAATGAATAATACTACTCATAAACCAAGAGTGAGCAGAAGTGAGCTGAAAATCCCAAATGGAGGAACCCTTCAGGATATAAGCATTCACCCACTTAACCCAGATAGTATCAGAATTAGTAGCCAATTTCTTGACCCAAGATAGCATAAGCGTTTTGTTCCAACTGAGAACCTCCTTAATATCAATACCACCCTCCTCACGGGGCTGACAAAGACTAGTCCAACTCTTGAAAATATGCCTATGGTGGCCTGGAGTAGATCCCCACAAGAAATCCTTACAGATTTTGTTAATTTTCTTAACAATACCTTTAGGAAGAAGAATACTCGAACCCCAAAAATTGTATAACCCAAACAAAACAGTATTGATGAGTTGAGCCTTACCATAATAAGAGAGATGATGATTAGCCCAATGATTGATCTTACCTCTAATCTTATCCAGAAGAGGAGAGAACATAGACTGAGTTAAACGAGAACAGAAGAGAGGAATACCCAGATATCTCACAGGGAAACTACCTTCAGTATAACCTGTAGAAGAGAGAATAAGCACTTTCAACTGAGGAGAGACACCTCCAAAATAAAGACTAGACTTCATAGGATTAGCAGCAAGACCAGAGTATCCAGCAAATAATCTCAAGCATTCATTCACAGCTTGAACAGAAGGAAGATCCCCACGAGTAAACACCAAAAGATCATCAGCAAAAACAAGGTGAGTAAGCTTAACCTGAACACACTTAGGGTGGTAAGAGAATTTAGGATAATCAGGCAACCTCCTCAAAAGACGGGACAGAACCTCCATACAAAGAGCAAAGAGATAAGGAGATAAGGGATCACCTTGTCTGAGTCCTCTCTTACCAGGAAAAAAACCTTCAATAGACCCATTTATATTTAGGGAAAAATGAGAAGAGGTAACACAAGCAAGAACCCACTTTCTAAAAAGAGGAGGGAAACCAAAAAGCCTTAAGCTATTAGCCAGAAACTCCCAATTGACAGAATCAAAAGCTTTTCTAATGTCAATCTTAAGAGTACACCTGGGGGTTAACAAACTTCTATTATACTTGGAAACCATCTCATGGGCAAGCATGGAATTATCAAACAAATCCCTACCCTCAATGAAAGCAGCCTGTTCTAGGCCTACAATCTCTCCCAGGACAGACTTCATTCTGTTAGCTAAAATCTTACTAACAGTTTTGTAAAAAACAGTGCAACATGAAATAGGCCTGAAATCAGAAACAGCCTTAGGAGAATCTCCTTTAGGGATGAGAGAAAGAAGGGTAGAGTTAGCAGCACAAGGCATTGAGGCCTTAGCAAAAAACTCCATAACAGCAGCCTTAAAAGCAGCTCCAGTGATAGACCAAGAGGATTTGAAGAACCCAGAAGAGTAGCCATCAATACCTGGGCTCTTGTTTTTGTCAATAGCAAAGAGAGCACTCTTTCTCCAACAGTAACAGGGACCTCCAAGCTATGATCAGAAGAAAGACAATTGGAGAACAACTCCACAGGCAAAGGAGTAACAGAAGTGCCAGCCCCTAAGAGCTCCTTATAATAACAAACAAAGGCATTAGCAACAGCAGAGTGACCATGACAAACATGACCATTCATATCCTCAATGACCCCAATAGTATTTCTGACTTTCCTAGCTTTAATGTGAGCATAGAAATAATTAGTATTAGAGTCACTAAGCTTCAAGTGATGAACTTTGGCTTGTTGAGCTAACACTTTAATCTCTGCCTTTTTAAGCTTAGAATAAACCAGAAGACAAACCAGAAGGGAGCTAACAAAGATTATTATTATTATTATTATTATTATTATTATTATTATTATTATTATTATTATTATTATTATTATTATTATTATTATTATTATTATTATTATTATTAGTATTATTATTATTATTATTATTATTATTATTATTATTATTAGTATTATTATTAGTATTATTATTAGTATTATTATTATTATTATTATTATTATTATTATTATTATTATTATTATTATTATTATTATTATTATTATTATTATTATTATTATTATTATTTACCGTTCCACATTGATTAATCTGATAGGTATTTTTTTGGATTTTGCTATGGGAGGCACTAGGAAGCATGCAATGAAGATAGTAAAGGTATTTTTTTATGGATTTAGCGTCGATTAATTATATAGTGGATGTTGATTCTGTCGTTGTGGTTTTTTTGCTGTTGCTGCGATTATTGTTTTTACTTATTGTTGTTGATTTAAGACATGCAAATATAGATAAACTAAGCCTTTTTTTTTTAATTAAATACATATAAAAAACACATTCCGTAAAGATGATTATAGTAGATAATAAATGAGTAGTGGCCTTAAAGGTCGGACATATATTTCTCCTTAAGCTTTTTCTTCATTTCTTCATCTTCCGGGTTTAAATTATGTCGGGAAAGTAATGTGTTCAGCCAAACCATCTCCATTTTTGTTTTTGTTTTTACAATTTTTAGATTTTCTATTTGCAAATCAGCCTATAGCCTTCTTTGTCTATGTTCAGCTAGCTTATCCGCTTCGACCTTACTTGCTTCAATCCGTGAAAGATCCTCTGCACTAAACATAGACGTAGACATAGGCTCGGACACAGGTGCTTTACCATTCCGTTTCTTCTTGGCTGCCTCCCGTCCTTCGGGTCGGAGGTTTTTGTCTCCTTCACCACCATTAAGACTAGACGGGGATGGGACATTACAATTAGGCGATGGAGATAAATTGACACTAAATGGACTAGAATCCATCTCCGACCTTGACCTTTTTGAACCCGACGTACTTATGTCGCCACCTACACCAAGTTATTGTTTTTGTAAACTCCACTTGTGGTGTTTCCTCATGACATTATTAAAGACATTAAACTCAAGAAAGTCGTTTCCATCGTTCACTTTACGAAACAGTTTTTGAGCTAATTCTATGTCATCTTCATTGTTAGTGCCGCTTGCCGGTGGTCGATTTAGAACTTGACTATAGCACCCAACCCATTTGTTGACATTTGTATTGAGTCGTTTAAAACGACTTTTCATTGCGAGAACACTCCTAATCCCAAGTTTATTATGATTTTGATTTTCCACCCGAGATTGTTCATACAAATCGTATATCGAATTCCATCTTGTGAGCGTTCTTTGATTTTTGCCAACTATTGAGTCGGTGCTACATAAACACCAAGCGGACATAAGTGCTTCATCCTCTTTCTCGGTCCAATTTGAACCATACGTTTTTGAATTGGATTGATCTTTTTGTGTCGGTGATGGTTTCTTTGATTTTTTTGAACAAAAAAGAGGGGTTTCTCCTATAAATTCTTGCGTTGGAAGTTGGGACAATATCATTGGATTTCCAAAAATATCGAAATTTTGAAAGTTAGAGTTAGCGGATACTAATTCCGTAAAAGTAGGAATATAATTTTGTGTATTTTGATTCAAATCATTAATTGGAGTATCTTGAGATGACGTGTAATTATCATTATCATAACTTGAAAAATCAATATTATTTAAATCCATTATGTAAAATATTTTTTGGGTTTTTTTTATTTGTTGTGATAATTTGTAATTATTTGTATAATATTATGTAATTATTTGTAATTTTTACAGTAAAAAATGAACTTGCTGTAAAAATTGTGGTGGGAATGAATCTCAATTTATAGGGGGAAAAAATTTACTGATTCTTTTAAATATTAAATAATTTTATTTATTGGTAGATTTATTTAACTGTATAAATTTGGTTGTATTAATTATAGTCTTAATGTGTATTTAATGTTTTTGTAGTTGGAAAGTTGGAGGATAGACAAAAGATATTGAAGAAATAAAAAATTGAGCAAGTTGGCATTGGGATAGAGGAATCCAACGGCAATCTGGAACAAAATCAGAGTTCAAATCAGAAATGCAGGATACTCCTCTTTTTTTGTGTTTTTTTTGTATTTTAATAGTGTAACCAATACAAACTGGACACTTGTAAGGTCAATTTGAGGGGCAATGTGATCCAACTAAGGTCACAAACTGACCTTTTCTACTACAAGGTCACCTTAATTATTTTGTTAAACCATGATTATCATGCCCCAACAAGGTCATGACCTCCCTCATGACCTTGCTTGGGGATGGTCTAAGTGTAGGGCCGACTAAGTGGAGAACGGATTCAAGTGTACTGTCACGGACTCACGGTCTCACGGTAGGTCTGGTACTTTGAGTCGGAACGTCGAGTACACCCTTATCAAAATACAACACACACACGCAAGCGTACAAAATAAGCACTAGTAACGGATTCGCCTACTGGTGCTCATTTAGTGATTTGAGGATTGTGGGTCGAAATTGTTGGATTTGTGTCTTGAACCAGTTAGTCACCGCTTCGAACGACTATGACGAGAGGCACGGTATATGTTATCTCTTTGGCCTCAAATTCTATTTTGGGCCCTTTTAGGTTTTATGATAAGCCTCACTCTACTCGCTATGCATATCATGATAATCTCAATTTGAATATGAAATTATTAATCCATCAAATATCAGTAAAACTCTTATCCCTTATGTCATGTTTACGTAGCAACTAACTGAACGTTAGCGAACCACGTAAATTTGTGTGTTATAGAAGCAAGTTTGATATTGGATGCCTGGTAGTAGAAGACATTAAAAGTGTAAAATAGCGATACATTTTCTAAAAATCCTAAAAATATATTTCAAAATAAAGATATAACTTCAGGATTCGACATGCATAAAGTAATCTTTTAATATTACTAGAAAGTAAAATTAAAAATAAAAAATATATACGTGTATAAAGGAAATACGAGATCGAAGTAGAAGGACCATGCACGAGGATTTTCACATGCAGCACGTAATGTTTTTTAAAATTCTTTGAAAAGGGTCCTAAACGTGTCCAAGGCTTATCCATCAACTTGAACCGTGTTCAATCTAATCTTAAAACCTAGATACGATTTTTCTCGTGTCCACTACACATTAAGCAAGGTCTCACCCATATTCGTGTTGGATACCTTGCCCGACACGCGGACGCTAGTTTTTGGGTGTGTCCGTGCTTCCTATCTCGTACTTACACTTACCATAAATTACCGAAATTTGACATCGACAAATTACCCAATTAGAGGTAGAGACATCAATCATAGACTTGACCTAACACGAGTCGGTCTTACATGAACTTGAAGCCCCCTAAATACGGATTTAACAAAAAAGACGTTCATAAATGTTAGAAAATGTTATAGAAAAGAATAAGAGGAAAATATAGAGAGAGAATTCAAGGAGAAGATTCAATAGAGTTATATTATTCATCTTAATAAGGGGTATATATAATACATTACATGTCGGAAACCTAATTACATAATGGACCATAAAGCCCAATGGACATCCATATAATACGTTTCATAACACTCCCCCTTGGATGTACATTACTGAAAAACATGCCTCGTTAAAACCTTACTAGAAAAACCCTATGGGAAAAACAGCAGTAAGAAAAAGCAGAATGCATTGTCCCTTTACACGCAAATTAATAAGCTGCCTCATTAAAACCTTTCTATGGAAAACCCGGTGGGACAAAACCATAGATAAGGAAAAAGAGTACAGCGCGTGCACACTCCCCCTGATGGTTACATCACTTGTAAAACGCCATTGCTTCTCATGATGTAGCAAAGTTTCTCGATCTTAAAAATAGCTAGCATCGTACTTGATTGACTTTATAGATGTCTTCAGTTGATAGGAGTGGTTGATTGCTTCAAAACTCATAATATGAAGATTGTAATTCGTGCATCTTCACTTCTAGTAAACTTGTCACTTTTGCGGTTACAAATACTGCACTTTCTCTTTGAGAGGTCATATCATCAACAATGTGCATGTATATCATATGTGACTAAGTTCTAAACTATATGATGTGAAATAATGGAATGGCGTAGTAGTAAACTAATATGAAAATGCTTAACTTAGTTTATATATGCATATGATGACTCGATAATGAAAACTGTACATTGTCCTTCTTAATCTCCATAAATTGGATGAATTTCAGGTTAATGAGCTCTTTATAAATATGTCGACGGCCGAGTAGAGTTATGAAGTCCTTATTCAATTGTTCATTGAACATTGCGCGCGAACGTATATCTGTTTCATATGGATATACTTTCATGATCATATTAATAGTGTCTAGAATCGACATTCTTCATATATCACACGGTATGTGTAATTCAATATGATAAAACTTCTCTTGTTTTACCAACTTCTCACATACTTCCTCCCCCTTAGGTGGTAAAAATTATATTCAAGATAGATTGCAATCATTTAAAAACCACCTTAGAATGTGATTTCCCATATCACATATAAATGAGATTTAATTAGTGGGCATAATTGTAAGATTTTATAGGATATCTGGGGAGTAGTGTATGATGTAATTGACTATTAATGTGCTAAATCAAAATGTCCAATTTAAGAATATCAACTTGCTTACATAATAATAATCAAATTGTGGACTGCAATAGCACAAATTACTCATATTTGAGTATGTGGTCTTCAAGCCACTTGAAAACAATATCAATTTGTACAATTGAATTAATAAGGCTTTTGTCCAACCTCGAGCAATGTGCAATTTTATTGTTTAGATTTTCAAATGTCAATCATACCCAATTTTAGTATAGGTATTGCGTGTAATAAAAAGTATATGCAATACTTGAAAAAGTCTGAGCACATTACTGTTTGTGGAGTTGGATATGCCTTAATATGTGCATTTGTGCACTTACTCGGCAAATTTCAAGTTGGATGCTAATTTGTAATTAGCTATTATATCATATGTGCTTAAAATAATGTATTTTCATATGGGTAAAGAATGATGTGCTATGACACACCTTTAGTGTCTCATTTAAATAGAAACAAATGATTAATATCCCTTTGAAAAACTTAAGATGTAAGAACGTAGAAAAATCTGGGTAAGATTACTCCATAAATAAATTAGTCTCACATTAAATTTATAGGAAATCAAAGCAAACTTTAAGTTCAGTCCACAAAATATACGGATCTTTAACAACTAGATACTGTGCCTTTAAAGATTCATCAAGGTGACGATGAAGAAAAATTAAGGCCTTTAAACGATCCGCAACGGTTTCTTCATTGCCCTCAATAATAGTTTTTTCGAGAGATGCAGCACTAAGGTGCATTTCAACGTCTAAAATCCATGACAAATAGTTCTTTCCCGATATGTGGAGGGCAAGAAATTCCAATTTTGAAAGATTCAACATCTGAAATTAATATTAAGAAGACGGAAGAGAAATATCCAACATTAGATAATAAAAAATTGATAGTGTAAAGTTCGATTACTTACAAATTATTATAAAACCTATTGCATTTGTGGATGCCCATAGGTCATATAATGAATGTCTTTCAATGTCCTTCAATGTAGGATGCTTCTAGACTAGTCTTTCTAGTGTCCTATGCCATAACCTCCATTGCATTCTTTGTATATATACCCCCATTCTAGTAATGAGAAAGATACACATCTCTATTACATCTCTACAATATTATAACACGTTATCAGCACGATTGCACATTAATAAAGCAAAAGGAATAGGTCGATTCTTTCACTAATTTATCTCAATTTTTATCAAAAGTAAGCAAATGAATATCTCTCACGGTCAATTATATGGTGAAGAATTATGTCTTGCGGATAGTGCAACTACTCACAGTATATTCAAAAATAAGAAATATTTTTCCCACTTGATAATGAAAAGGGCAAATGTTACAACAATTTCAGGTAGTACAAATATTATTGAAGGCTCCGGAAAAGCAAATATATTGTTACCTTGGGGAACAAAAATTGAAATAATTGATGCATTATACTCACCTAAGTCTCAAAGAAATTTGTTGAGTTTCAAAGATATCGGCAACAATGGATATCATATTGAGACAACATGTGAGGGAAATGTTGAATTCCTTCAAATCACGAGTATAACCCAAGGCGTTAAGAAGATTAAGGAGAAGCTACCAACATTCACTAGCGGATTGTACTACACAAATATTGTTATGATTGAAACAAATGTTACAGTAAACCCGAAGTTTACTAATAACTTTACAACTTGGCACGACCGGCTAGGCCATCCCGGTTCTACAATGATGCGAAGGATAGTTGAAAATTCATGTGGCCATTCACTAAAGAGCCAAAATATTATACATAATAACTTTTCATGTTCTGCATGCTCACAAGGTAAATTGATTATAGGACCATCACCAGCTAAAATTAATCATGAATCGATATCATTTCTTGAACGAATACAAGGGGATATTTGTGGCCCAATACACCCTTCAAGTGGACCATTTAGATATTTTATGGTTTTGGTTGATGCATCAACAAGATGGTCTCACGTATGCTTATTATCAACTCGAAACCTGGCGTTTGCGAGACTACTTGCTCAATTAATAAAATTACGAGCGCATTTTTCGGATACACCTATAAAGAATATTCGTCTTGATAATGCTGGTGAATTTACTTCTCAAATTTTTAATGATTATTGCATGTCGATTGGGATAAATGTTGAACATCCCGTAGCTCATGTTCATACACAAAATGGTCTAGCTGAATCTTTAATCAAACGACTTCAACTCATTGCTAGACCATTACTTATGAGGTGTAAACTCCCGATTTCTGTTTGGGGACATGCTATTCTACATGCAGCATCACTTATTCGCATCAGGCCAACGAGTTATCATAAATTCTCCCCATCTCAATTGGTTCATGGTCAGGAACCAAATATTTCTCATCTTAGAGTTTTTGGTTGTGCGGTTTATGTACCAATAGCTCCACCACAACGCACAAAAATGGGTCCCCAAAGAAGGTTGGGGATATATGTTGGATTTGATTCCCCATCTATAATCAAATATCTTGAGCCAACCACAGGGGATTTATTTAGGGCTCGTTTCGCAGATTGTCATTTTAACGAGTCTGTTTTTCCAAGTTTAGGGGGAGAAGACAAACAGTTGGAAAAGGAAATTAAATGGAATGAATTATCATTATCTCATCTTGATCCTCGTACTAAACAATGTGAACTTGAAGTTCAAAAGATAATTCATTTAGAAAGCTTAGCTAATCAATTGCCAGATGCTTTTACTGACCCAAAAAGAGTGACTAAGTCACACATTCCAGCTGTAAATGCCCCGTTTAAAATTAAGATCCCAGAAGGACAAACTAGAATTGGAAGTGAGTCTAGTGCACGCCAGAAGCGTGGGAGACCAATTGGTTCCAAGGATAAAAATCCTCGAAAAAGAAAAGGGGCAAAGAATGAAGATGGTCTGGTCGAGGATGAAATAAATTTACAAAACTCTCCTGAAGAGGCTTTGGACATGATCGGAAATTTAGTTCCAGAAGAAACTCAGGTACCTGAAAATGAAGAGATCTCAATAGATTATATCATGTCTGGTATTACTTGGAACCGAAATCAAAACGACGTCGATGATATTTTTGCATGCAATGTTGCATTAGATATAATGAAAAATGAAGAGGATCATGAACCTAAGTCTATTGAACAATGTAGACAAAGAGACGATTGGCCAAAATGGAAGGAAGCAATTGAATCAGAATTGAAATCTCTTGAAAGGAGAGAAGTTTTTGGACCAGTAGTCCGTACACCTCAAGGTGTAAAACCAGTGGGATACAAATGGGTATTTGTGCGGAAAAGAAATGAATCAGGTAAAATTGTGAGATATAAAGCTCGATTAGTTGCACAAGGATTCTCACAAAGACCTGGTATTGATTATGAAGAGACTTATTCTCCCGTGGTGGATGCAACTGCATTTAGATTTCTAATTAGTCTGGCAATTAGAGAGGGACTTGACTTACGTCTCATGGACGTAGTTACAGCTTATTTGTATGGCCCACTTGAAAATGATATTTACATGAAACTCCCAGAAGGTTTTAAGCTGCCGGAAGCAGAAAATTCGGGATCCCGAGAACATTATTCCATCAAGTTGAATCGATCACTATATGGGTTAAAGCAATCTGGACGCATGTGGTATAATCGTCTAAGTGAATACCTATTGAGTCAAGGCTATAAAAATGATCCTATAAGCCCATGTATTTTCATAAAAAAATCAGGATCGGGATTTGTTATTATTGCAGTATATGTTGACGATCTGAATATCATTGGGACTCCAGAAGAGATCTCTATGACAGTAAAATGTTTAAAGAAAGAATTCGAAATGAAAGATCTTGGCAAAACCAAATTTTGTTTGGGACTACAAATTGAACATCTAAATGATGGAATTCTTGTACATCAAACAACATATACTGAGAAAGTGTTAAGCCAATTTTACATGGATAAAGCACATCCTTTAAGCAGTCCAATGATTGTGAGATCACTTGATGCAGATAAAGACCCTTTTCGACCTCGGGAAGATGATGAAGAGGTTCTTGGTCCTGAAGTACCATACCTAAGTGCAATAGGAGCATTAATGTATCTTGCTAGTCATACACGACCTGACATAGCATTTTCTGTGAATCTCTTGGCAAGATTTAGTTCATGTCCAACACGAAGGCACTGGAATGGCATTAAACATATACTCCGTTATCTCCAAGGTACGAAAGATATGGGTTTGTTTTTTTCAAATTTATCAAAGACAGGTTTAGTTGGTTTTGCAGATGCAGGATACTTATCTGATCCTCATAACGCTCGATCACAAACTGGATATGTGTTTACATGTGGAGGTACTGTTATCTCATGGCGTTCTATGAAGCAAACTCTTGTAGATACTTCTTCCAACCATGCAGAACTTTTAGCAATACATGAGGCTAGTCGTGAATGCATATGGTTAAGATCTATAATTACACATATACGAGGGGATTGTGGTTTATCGTCCGGAAAAGAAGCTCCAACAGTCTTATATGAAGATAATGCAGCTTGCATTGCACAACTCAAGGAAGGATATATCAAAGGTGACAGAACAAAGCACATTTCTCCAAAATTCTTTTCCACTCATGAATTTCAGAAAAATGGCGATATTATGGTGACACAAGTGCGCTCAAGTGAAAATTTGGCAGATCTTTTTACTAAAGCACTTATGCCTGCAACGTTCAAGAAGTTAATTCACAACATTGGTCTTCGTCGCCTCAAAGATCTCAAGTGATGTTAACATGAGGGGGAGTAAATACGTGTTGCACTCTTTTTCCCTTAACCATGGTTTTTCCCACTGAGTTTTCCTGGTAAGGTTTTTAATGAGGCAACTTCACCAACGTATTTACAGGAATGGACATCCAAGGGGGAGTATTATAAAACCTATTGCATTTGTGGATGCCCATAGGTCATATAATGAATGTCTTTCAATGTCCTTCAATGTAGGATGCTTCTAGACTAGTCTTTCTAGTGTCCTATGCCATAACCCCCATTGCATTCTTTCTATATATACCCCATTCTAGTAATGAGAAAGATACACATCTCTATTACATCTCTACAATATTATAACACAACTAAAGATTTGTCTCTTATTATATAGATAGGAGATTATCTTAATTATGGTGATACAAGACCTCTCACATTAAATAGATAGGAGACCGTCTTTAAATAGATAGGAGATCGATCATCTTAAATTACGATGATATACAACACGCCGTCTCCCATTAAAAAGATATGGTGACCGTTTTTAAATAGATAGAAGACTGTGTCACGCTAGATATGAAGTTATCTCACATTAAAGGATAAGATATCATCTTAAATTATGATGATATAGGATTGTCTCACGAGAATGTTTTGTATAATAATAAATTGAGTTCGTCTCAAGTTTAATAGATATGAGTCAAGAGACCGTCTCACATTATTTAGATAGGAGCTCATCTCAATTAAATAGATATGAGATCGTCTCAAACAAAATAGATAGGAGACCGTCTCACATTAAATAATTAGGAGACCGTCTCGCATTAATGTGATAGAAGATGTCTCACAATATAATGATAGGAGACTGTCCAGTATTAAATTGATAGGAGACGGTGTCATATTAAATTGTTGCTCGGCAACTGTAGCAACGTGTTAACATCAACAAAATTGCATACCATTCTAACCTTAATATTGCTTGGCTAGGGTAGGAAAACTATAATCCTTTATACGTGAATCCATCATAAATATATTCGTAAGGGCTAGAACAATTAAACCAAACGAAATTAGAAACCAACGCTGCAAAAAAAAAACACTTGCTATGTATAATGAATTAATGACTTCCGTAGCAAAACAATGGAGTAACTTTGTTTGGTAAAGTTGATTTGGTGTCAATTTGTATAACACGTGTATTTCAATTCAGATTAACACATGTATGACAACTTTGTTTGATTTCATGTCAAATTTCATCAATTTGTTTACCACTGTCAATCAATAATTATACTGAAAAAATATGGATCAAATTCAAATCATTGAAATTAAGTATAGATGAAAACATAGGTTATGTACCTGAATCAAGTAAATTAATTAGTTGAAATAATTCAGTCGTTGGATATTTTGCTCAAACGATTAGGGTTCGTGCTGATAACGTGTTATAGAAAAGAATAAGAGGAAAATATAGAGAGAGAATTCAAGGAGAAGATTCAATAGAGTTATATTATTCATCTTAATAAGGGGTATATATAATACATTACAGGTCAGAAACATAATTACATAATGGACCATAAAGTCCAATGGACATCCATATAATACGTTTCATAACAGAAAATACATTGTTGTTAATTTCTTATCGGACTGTTTTAGGAGCCAATCAAATAAGTCCGACCCTAACCAAGCCCCCATATAAATACAGTAGGAGTTGATTGATAGGGGGAAATTGTTATCCATCAAATCAAAACTAGTAAACGTTAGTTGAAAAGAGGGCTTCTACTTGAATTGAAATCCTAAACAACACAAAACACCACAACACAATAATCCGCTATGGTAATTTCATCTTCTTCCTTTCCTTCTTCATTCTCCTTATATTTTATGCTTTTTTTTCATCAACATCTACTATTATTTCCTTTTCTTGATGATAGCTGAAAGCTTTTGTATAATTTATTTATTTATTGCTAATTTCACTGATTAAATTTTGTGATTAGGGTAATTCACACAACTTAGGGTTTGCAGTTGCCCACTTGCCCTATCACTTGCCTTTATGTGATTAGGGTAATTGATATATCCGTCTTCAATGAGAATTTGTGCTCACTAATTCTCTTTCTTACAATCAATATAGTTGAAATTACACAGGAGCTTGGAAGAGACGGCCTGTCCTAAGTTACTTAGATACCACTTAGCCCTTTTAATTGTTCACTACTCAAAAATGACTCTTTATACATGTTTTCATAACAATCCTCACTACTTTATCATAGATTGTAATCATTTTTATTAGTACCCAATTTTATATCTTAACATCTTTGGCAAAGTGTAATTATAAATATGGGTTCTAGGTTGTTACATCATACGTAGCAGATGATGGGTTTTAATAGGGGGGAAATTTGGATGGAGGTGCTTCGGCAGTCCGCTGGTTGTCAAATTGTCATACAAAGTAGGACTCCGTAGTAGTTTGTGGCCAAAATTGTTTAATTCTAATCATTAACTTCCTCAATTATATAAATGGTCGGACAATCTAGCATTCGTTTAGTTTGATTCTTCATGAGAGCTTTTTTCACATTATCATCCAAAAGAAGTTGTAGGTAGTGCATATTGTGAAAAAATACTGCTCGTGTGGGCATCTTTTGAAAGCCAAAGCCAGACGGCCGAAATGGAGGGTGTATTAATAAGCTTACTTAGGCAAAAGAAAATATCACTAAGAGCATGATTGGATGATTGGATTAGGGCAATAGACAGGCGATATGACTAAAGTAGTAAGATAGCAGTTGATGGCGAATATGGTGGTGGTTAAGGCAGGAAATAGTCGCAGGACTAATTATCCTCATCTGTAGCTTTTTCTTCGAGTGGTAATTCTCAATCGCGACATGTTTGTGCTTCTTAGCTTTTGAAAGTTTAGAACTTTCACAGGGGGTTTCTTTTCTCCCTGCCTTCGTTCCCTATGGCTACATCCCATCATTTTTTCTTATCGCCCTTTTCTTTTTGTTGCTGTTGAATTCGTCTTTTCCTTTTTTATTGGGTGCTAGCATGGTGCTACTTGAGTTATTTCTACGCAGCTAATATGCCAGTTTGTTTAATTCCAATAGGTTGTTCCACTCGTAGCTGGGGCGGTTATAGCTGCTACTGCTGTTGCTGGTAAATATGGTATTCAAGCTTGGCAAGCATTCAAGACAAGACCGCCTAGACTTCGCAAATTTTATGAAGGTGGGTTCCAGCACAAGATGACAAGGCGCGAAGCAGCTTTAATACTTGGAGTCAGGTAGGATACATATTCACACACTCTTAAGTTAGTACTTAGTAGTATAATATTATTAGACATAAGTGTTCATGGATGCCATCACTTATGTTCTGCTTAGATTTGTGTCAAATTAAGCAGGATTTGGTGAGTTTTGAGGTTGTTGGGTCTTGACAGCGCCCTGTTACTACGAACATACTTTAGTATGGTTATACCATTAATCAAAGCTAATACTGACTAAGCTGAGTATCATGTTTGATAATTACCAGACACGCAAGGCATCAATTTGCCTTGTCTGTTATCGGCTCACATGCTTTGTCATTGAAATCGTGTCTAGGATTGAGAACTGGGCTCACGTTGCATTTTCTTATCACCTCGCAACACTTCGATATGGGTTCGACACTTGGACACTTCTAGTTTAAAGATACATTCAAAATTATGAAATATTTTTCATACAACAGCCTAGTCTACATGCACACATTCATGTTGAAAACTTCGCAATCCAGTCAGAGCAACATAGCTGCTAACATATGTTATAGCCTGGGAATGGATCATTTGAGTCAAATACAGGTTGAACCATTTTGCGCATGTTTTGTCTAAGGTTGAGCAGAGTCAGGTCCTTTTGTGTCCTAGTGCTTTCCGGGTGTGTTATCTCTGATCATTTAGAGGTATGAGTCGACGTGTGAGGCCATAAAATTTGGGTTGGAAGGGTCAATTTAAGTTGTGGGTCATATTTGGGTTTGTTTGTTCCAACATAGTCCTGAGTCGGGGCCGCTCTGCCTGTCAACATATGTACATCTCATATGCTGATAGTTCTGTAGCTTGAGATTTGCCTGTTTAGTTCCACTTCTACACTAATTGCAGGTGAAACCAAAAATGTCGGTATTGATTGTTAATAAGAGCTAAATTTGACAGGGAAAGTGTAGCTTTGGAGAAGATAAAGGAAGCTCATAGAAGGGTCATGATAGCAAACCACCCAGACGCTGGTGGTAGCCATTACATGGCCTCAAAGATTAACGAAGCCAAAGACCTGATGCTTGGGAAATCGGAGAACAGTTCCTCACCTTTCTAAGTCCCCCTCGTTGTCTATGTCAGCATTTGCCCGCTGTAATATTTTATTTGGTGGAATTTTTAGTGGTCAGATTAGAGTCGGGAAAGGTTTATTTAGAGCTACATAAAGAATAACAAGATGAATTATTCAATTATTCAATTTTGATTAAATTAGATTCAACAGGGAGTGAACAGTGATCTCAAAGTTGTTCCGTGCTGTAGTTTAACCTTAGATAACTAGATTTGGAGCAGGGTAGATCCACAAGGGTCGAAGAGTAACCTTTGAGTTTTAATTGTTGTTCTACTAGCAATGTGCATGTTACGGGAGTACATCATCGAAGTCCCATTATTAGCTTTGCAAAAGCACAGCATCAGAAATATGATTCCATCCCTGAAACTCCCGCTTCCAGCATTTAAAGGCTACAAGAGTAGTATTGAGAGCTTATATAAATTCGGAAACATCTCTACGTGTTTTTTTTTGTTTGGTATCTCTATAGCTCTCGTTACTTGATCATCGACGGAATTCTATGATATGGGATGCCTGGATGTATAGCTTGACTACATGAGCAGATGATGTTGTAGTCAAGTTTATTCCATACTGAATTGAATGATGTGTCTTGGCTTTTACTAATTGAACTTTTCAACAAGCAAATAATTGTAGTAATGCACTGCTCATGCGGGTAAGTTGGTTTTGGTAATGTAATTACAACACATTGCAAAAGTCTTTTGGCATGGGTTATATATATTTCGAAGCGTTGAAACTGCACTTGAAAAAAGCTCTAAATGGGCATAAAATTAACGGCAGAACTCAAACTCAAACCCTATACCTATTACCCAATTTATCAAAAACTGTGGTGGTTTGTGGTCGAAGGAATAGGCAAATAGCACGCGCCAACTGCCCAACAGGAAGGTAGGATTTTGAGTTTATGGACATCCAATTTCTTAGGTTAGGAACTGAATATTATCATCTCACAGTACCGCGTAAAATGTAAATAATATCGTGCGCCCTGGGGGAACGGTTTGCTATACCGCAGCTAACACTACACAACATAGACTGTATATTCTAATTCTGTTGAAGCATCTTCTATTTCAAGTGGAAAACTTGGCAGCTCGGCTGGTATGCCTCTTTAGTTGCAGCCTGTTCGAACTTCTTGGTAGCCGGCTCGTTAATTTCCAGACCAATCTGAACAAAAAAACGGGCCCACCACGACTGACTGCGCATTTTAGCCTAACAACAACAGCAACAACAACCCATTAATAATAATTAAAGTCCTTCATTATTCGCCATTGTGGAACAACATAACCTAAAACATCAACTTTTGCCTATTATGGGCGGGGTTGGATTGCTCAACCTTACCCTTATACTGATTCAGGATAGACAGATCTGACCTAAAATGAATTTACAAAACTACCTCAACTCCTCAAGAATTGCATTGGCCACTGCTATTTTCACAACCTCAGAAGTGCAAGAATTTAAAGTGAGTATGACCACTAGAATGAGCCATACTTAGATCGGAGATTTCTTTATAGGAATAAATCTTAGATCGGAGATTTCCTTATGGTAAAAAAAAGAGCATACTCACCGGGCGTCCAAATTTAGATAGCTCAGTAACTCTAGCCCTCTGCTGCCCAGGAAACCCTAAAACAAAGACAATCAATGAGAAACATGACTTTTACAAAGCTGTTTTAAGTTTTTGACAGTATGAGCTCCGTCCAGTGATACTATTGCAACTTCAAAACAAAGACGTGGGCACAGTTATCACTTATCAGGCTATCAGCGAACCTGTGCAGTAATCATGACTTAGGGTCGAGACCCATCAACATCAAAATTGCCATAGTGACTCCCTTTACACACAAACTGTTACGGACTGATCCCATTGCATGGAATGGGACATGAATCCCACATCGATCAAATGGGGGGTTGATGTGGGACTTATATAGGACAAGGGCTCTACCACCCTTTGAGCTAGCTTTTGGGGTGGGTTCTCCTTTGTCCTATATCACAAACTCACATGAAAAAAAAAAGTAGGCAAGCTACTATTCTCCATTTCTTGTTAATTATGCAAAGCGCCATACATAAATAATTAAGTTGAAAAAAAGTGGTCAGAATTTATGACATACCGGTAAAAATCACTATTCCATCAGTAGCCACTCTAACCAACTCCGGAATCGTTTTGTTAAGATATTTTGGGGACAGGTAATCCAATGCATCTGAGACAACTACTAAAGAAAAAGACTGTGACCTATATGGTAATGGGAATTTGATATCAGCAACACGAACAAAGCCTTTCCGCACAAGACTTTTGCAATTTGAATCGGCATCCTCAAGATCATATGGTTCGACACCCCATGCTTCTGTACCCTCTTCTTTTAACAACTTAGATACAATGGAACATGTTTCCGGCCCAACGTGCAAAACCTTCCGCATACCATCAGTGTAAGTTTTCTTCAAAATAGATATTGCACTCTGCAGTTCTAATGTTCCCGAAAACTCACCTACACATTAATGGTTTCGGTAAGAACTCTATGAAGTTTATAGCCTAGAGTCCTAGACTAACTTTCAATCAAGATGAGGTGGCATCTGAGTAAGAGAACGTGCATAAGTTGGCAAAATATAAGCATACATCATACATGAGGGTAATTCATGTATTTCTCCTCCACCCGTATGGTCGTATATATAATACTCCGTATATGCATGCAAATCTATCCATAAATGTATGAAAAAAATTACTCCATACTAAATAATTAAATGAATGGAAAATCAGATATCAGCTAATTATAGCTATAAATGGCAAGAGGTGTCTACCTTCAATCCGGCTAACAATGGTCTTTCGGCCTGCAGGAAATAAAACAAAAACTTCAATTAAGGGTCAGACTGTCAGAGTATCATCAATGAGTCAAAATTGTAAAACCGAAAGAAAAATTTCTTGTAAGCAAAACAGAAGAGACCACAATGATCTATTTGTAAGATGTTTATATTCACTGTTTTTGAATAATGTTACACTAGGTATATACATGCTTATATAGGACTAGGAAAGAGTTAAATAAGGCTACTTAGGGGAGCCTATGATACAATAATATATGGAGTATATTCCTTCTATATTTACAATGTACGTATATCTTTGATTGCTTGATTTGTGGGCTGATTGATTGCTTTCTTGGTTAGGGAAGATATGCTACTATTATTGTTAATACGCCTCCTCAAGATGGACATCGGAGCTCGGAGTCCAATCTTGTCTCGTAGTTCGTGGAAGCGAAGTTTGTGGAGCGGCTTAGTGAGAGCGTCCGCTAGTTGATCCTTGCTTGCAATGTGTTGGATACGGATGTGACCGAGTTGAAGTTGTTCTCGTACGAAGTGGAAGGAGAGTGCCATATGCTTCATCCGTGAGTGAAAGACCGGGTTCCTGGCGTAGAGTGTGGCTGACATATTGTCACAGTAGAAGGCTGGTGGTTTGGTTATGTTGATGTGTAGTTCGGTGAGTAGGTTTTTGAGCCAAAGTGTTTCGGTTGTAGGTATTGTAATCAAGACCCTTTAAGACCTTTGAGACGATGTCTTCGGGATCTAAGAGTTTACCCATTAAGGCTAATTGGTCAATGCAGGCCTTAATAGAGTTCATGTAGTCAGTTATAGATTGATCGGTTGTTTTGATTATCGAATCAAGGCGGTCTTTTAGTTGTAGGATGTGGGCACGGGAGGGGTTGTTGTAGGTACGTGCTAGGATGTCCCATGCCTCTTTTGAGGTGGTGGCACGGACAATTAAGGTTTGGACAGTGGTGGATAGTGTACCCATGAGGGCTCCGAGTATAAGACCATCTTGTTTTAACCAAGTAAAATAAGATGGGTTTGGTTGTTCGGTATTGTTAGCACTTACCAGTGTTGGGGCGGGTGAAGGATTAGAGCCATCCAAGAAGCCGAGAAGGCTGTACCCGAACAGGATGTGGGTCAGTTAGAGGTGCCACGAAGAGTAATTGAGGGGTGTTAGTTTAACGCAGTGATTTAGATTCAATGAGGTAAGGGGTGTGGCGGTTTCATGAGGGTTGGGAACAGTGGTGTCGGTGATGGTCATGGTTGAGATTGGTTTGAACGATGTGGTGGCTGATTTTTTGAAGGTTGCTCGTCGGGTTTTGAGGTTGTTTGTGGAGGATCGATTGAAGCTCCTTGATACCATGTAAGATGTTTATATTCACTGTTTTTGAATAATGTTACAGTAGGTATATACATGCTTATATAGGACTAGGAAAGAGTTAAATAAGGCTACTTAGGGGAGCCTATGATACAATAATATATGGAGTATATTCCTTCTATATTTACAATGTACGTATATCTTTGATTGCTTGATTTGTGGGCTGATTGATTGCTTTCTTGGTTAGGGAAGATATGCTACTATTATTGTTAATACGCCTCCTCAAGATGGACATCGGAGCTCGGAGTCCAATCTTGTCTCGTAGTTCGTGGAAGCGAAGTTTGTGGAGCGGCTTAGTGAGAGCGTCCGCTAGTTGATCCTTGCTTGCAATGTGTTGGATACGGATGTGACCGAGTTGAAGTTGTTCTCGTACGAAGTGGAAGGAGAGTGCCATATGCTTCATCCGTGAGTGAAAGACCGGGTTCCTGGCGTAGAGTGTGGCTGACATATTGTCACAGTAGAAGGCTGGTGGTTTGGTTATGTTGATGTGTAGTTCGGTGAGTAGGTTTTTGAGCCAAAGTGTTTCGGTTGTAGGTATTGTAATCAAGACCCTTTAAGACCTTTGAGACGATGTCTTCGGGATCTAAGAGTTTACCCATTAAGGCTAATTGGTCAATGCAGGCCTTAATAGAGTTCATGTAGTCAGTTATAGATTGATCGATTGTTTTGATTATCGAATCAAGACGGTCTTTTAGTTGTAGGATGTGGGCACGGGAGGGGTTGTTGTAGGTACGTGCTAGGATGTCCCATGCCTGTTTTGAGGTGGTGGCATGGACAATTAAGGTTTGGACAGTGGTGGATAGTGTACCCATGAGGGCTCCGAGTATAAGACCATCTTGTTTTAACCAAGTAAAATAAGATGGGTTTGGTTGTTCGGTATTGTTAGCACTTACCAGTGTTGGGGCGGGTGAAGGATTAGAGCCATCCAAGAAGCCGAGAAGGCTGTACCCGAACAGGATGTGGGTCAGTTAGAGGTGCCACGAAGAGTAATTGAGGGGTGTTAGTTTAACGCAGTGATTTAGATTCAATGAGGTAAGGGGTGTGGCGGTTTCATGAGGGTTGGGAACAGTGGTGTCGGTGATGGTCATGGTTGAGATTGGTTTGAACGATGTGGTGGCTGATTTTTTGAAGGTTGCTCGTCGGGTTTTGAGGTTGTTTGTGGAGGATCGATTGAAGCTCCTTGATACCATGTAAGATGTTTATATTCACTGTTTTTGAATAATGTTACAGTAGGTATATACATGCTTATATAGGACTAGGAAAGAGTTAAATAAGGCTACTTAGGGGAGCCTATGATACAATAATATATGGAGTATATTCCTTCTATATTTACAATGTACGTATATCTTTGATTGCTTGATTTGTGGGCTGATTGATTGCTTTCTTGGTTATGGAAGATATGCTACTATTATTGTTAATACTATTCACTGTTTTTACTTATGAGTTATGACCACCAAAACTTAGATAAGATGACATTATGATTGCTTTTAATTACACCTATTAGCATTTGGGGTTTCTGCACAAGTTTTAAAGATAAATGCGAAGTCCAGATTATTGATATTTACATGCACATTCGGTCGCTGAAAAAACAAACATGGGCTAACCATAAGTGGTGACTAACTACCTAGTCTTGCCCTCTAGTTATATATTAGGAGGTGTTCTACCCCCTTTGTTAGAGCAAAAAACAGTTCATATGACATATAAACCATACCAAAAACAGCACAGAGTTCTGATGAACCTATAAAGAAGAAACCACCGGGGGGACAAATAGTTCAATATAATCGATGACCATAGCACATAAGATACTAAAAAAGATCGCTAATTTCAAGAGAGAAAAATTTAGACAGACCTGAGCCGCTGTATACGTATCCAAGAACGAGGAATACTCCCTGAAACCCGAACAGATAAATAACAAAGTCAAAATTTTAGATTAGTGAGTATGAAAATTGATGTAGAAAAAAGTCTCTTTTAATATAAGCATCTACAACTTAAGTGAAGCAAAATCTAATGGAATGAGAAGTACCAAAACAACAAGGGTGAGTGGCAACAACGGTGATGATCGTGTCTTTGATGGCAATACTCCAGCAAGTGGAAATCCCCCATTTCCCACCAGACGCCTAGTTGGGTTTACTGGTCTTCTTGACATGACTTCCTCTTTTCACTTATAGTAAGTATCCGCTGGGACAGCTCCAAGCCTCCAATTGTCACTGAATGTAGATAGACAACCCACTACAATTGCTATAAAAAAAAACTAGGTTGGAAGTTGGAACGCATCCAGAAAATTAATAAAAAAAGAAAAAAAAAAAGAAAATGATGCTTAGTTGCTAACTACAGAGAACATAAAAGGCGAGATCTTTGATCAAAATCTCACTAAATTAACATCTTTTGGTCAACAAAAACCAATTACTAGAACTCCATGTTTGACTACACAACATTTCCACAATGTTCGAAGACCTCCAAATCGTGGAAGAAGAGGATTGGATGTACGCAACTTTAAGAATGTGTTATTAACACAAAGGGGATGTTTCCGTATAATCTATAATGAAAATTGCATTGTAATGCAGAAAAATCAAGAAAATAAAGTGAGTCATTTTGCTTTATTCCATCATAATCCAAAACGCAGGAATGGTAAGTCTTTGGCTTTGCTTAAGACAATGAACCCTACATATTCACATAAGACTTACACAGATACATATTATTACAATTACTAAGCAGTGAGCTATAAACTGAAATATCATCATAGAACATGCAACACAATAGTCAATAACTACAACAATGTTGGAAAATTTGACACTGTTCTCCCATGTCCAACAAAAACAACGAACTCACAAAGTAAATGTCACGAGTAAATAAATCACAAGCAATTTCAAAAGTTGCGAACTTGAGATCAGATTTAGGCTGAAACAAGGCCCAACACTCCAAACCATCGACCCGAAAAAATTAAACTCCAGAACAAAAAGAGCTCGAGTAAAACGTAACTGTTCCAATCACAAAATATATTTCAATATTCGGTACCTAAAACAATTTAGCAGTACAAAGAACACACTCTATGCCCCGAGAATGCTCAGTAAAAACCAACTAATAAATGAAACAGTCTAATCACGAATCATTTAATTTCCAAGGTTAACATTGGTACTGTACTAACCAATACATCCAAATCATTACTGTTTGAACATGTATCAATTTGGGGACGATGAACAGTTCAAACAATACTAGATTTGAACATTGATCCACTGAACAAATTGGACTGATGGGCTAATTAATATCGGCCTACAAAATCCGACATAGTATATGCAACATACTTTTATCACTATGGCCTATGGTTGGATTATCTCGGAATGGAGTTAGATACTCGATAGATTCTAATCTCATTTTACATTCTCGCTAAGTTTCTAACTACATTCCCCTAAAGAAACAATTATAAAGCGGTACACTCTCTCAAACCAAATTATAAACTAAACAACATTAACAAACTTAAACTAAATGATAAATGTATATTAAAAGGGTAATTGTAAGTTTACAAGAATTGAAAATTGCACGAAATAGAAAGAGATAAAATTTACCTGAAAATTAGAGACACAGATAAAAATGGAAATCTCTGATTCTGTAAATTCAGGTGGTGGTAACTAACTGGTAAAGATCTAGATCTGTCAAAAAGTTTCCAACTTTAGTACTAATAATGTTTATTTCTGACAACTTTGGTACTAATATTTGCTGTTTTTGGAAGGTGGGTTGATCTCTCAGACTCATGAAAAAGATTATTTAGTGCCAAGGAGAGACAAGATAATATGGAGTAGAGAGTTGGAGAGTGACAAAGTGCGATTATATTTAGAGTAAATTAATAATTAGTCAAGAATCACTTTTCTAAACTTACTCCCTTATAAGTTGTTTTTGCTAAAATTACTCTCTTAAAGATGCAATTTTATCAAAAATTGCTTCAAATTCCAATTTAAGTCACTTATTTTGTCTGTTTTTGAACTCTCCTTCCATTTGTCTACATAGTTTTACCTTTCAAAGTATAGATTGACTAATGCACAAACGAAATAAGTTCAAAAATAGACAAAATAATTGACTTAAACTGGACTTTTGAAGCAATTTTTGATAAAAGTGTAACTTTAGCGAGTAATTATAGCAAATCAACTTATAAGATAGTAAATTTAGAAAAGTGAATCTTATAAGGGAGTAATTATTAATTTACTCTTATATTTATGGCGATCATAACGCTTTTATTTTTTTTAAGGCAAAATTTCATTGAAAACGGACAAAATTCGTTGTAAGACGAAGATTTTTTTTTTTTCCCAGAAGTAAATTGACAGAACCTACAAACGAATAGCTCTTGCTGCTAGAGCATCATCCATTCTGTTCTGAGTTCTTGAAACAAAACTAATACAAAGACAATGAAAAGAGCTACTAATAAGATAAATTTCTGCAATAATTGCCTTATTCCTAACTTTCGGCTCAGCAAATCTAAGAATTTGCGAGATAACCAGAAGACAGTCAGAGAGAATGAGCAAATGCAGATATCCCTTAGAAGATGCCCATCTTAATCCTTCCAGAATGGCTAAGGCCTCAGCTTGTTCAGAAGATGAGAGGAAAAGTTTCCTCTGATAACAGAAGTATCATACCCATCAGTTCTTTGTAAGAAAAACCCCAACCAAGTAGACAAGTTATCCTTCCAAGATGCGTCTACAGAAGGTCTATCCTGACAGCAGGAGGCTGGGTTACCAATTAAATTAAAGATCGTTCTTCCCTTAATTTTTTTAAGATTCACGTCCGACTCATGTAGTAAGATACGATCGTTGACCTTCAAAGAATTTTCCATGGCTAAACTTTCAAGAGCCTTAGTCAAGAGATTTTCGTAGACATATATAGCATTGCCAAAGAAATCATATCCTCTAAAAATATAATGATTACGGGAGAACCAAATAGTCCAGATAGTGGATAAAAAGGACAATAGTTTGTATGCCGACTCACTTGCCTTAGTGAGGTAGAAAACCCAGTTGATAATCCACATCCTTATATCCAAGTAAGAATCCATCTCAGTACGAATTACAAGCTTACTACCTGCCCACGTGCTTCTAGCGAATTGACAATCCCTAAAGAGAGGATTAGTCGACTCAATTGTAGGAGAATCGCAAAAACAGCAAAATTTATGTAAGGATATTCCTCGTTCCTCGAAATCTTCCCCCACCGAAAGGGAGTCAGTAAGAATTCTCCATAATAGGATAGTCCAGGATTTAGGTCCCGGCAACGTCCATAAGTATTTTCTAATGAACCTTTGAATGGTTTTAGAAATTCTTGATGAATCCTTAATAGTAGCAGATTTATGCCAAATATCTTTCCATATATGAAAATATCCACTTTTCACCGTGTATCTTTCATGATTGCAGAATTTCCAATACGCAGAATCAGAGGTTTTTGACCGACTAATTGGGAAAGCTAAAATATTCTTAGCAGACTCCAGACTAAAAAAGGAAGAAATAAGATCTTTTTTCCATTTGAACGAAGAAGATATCAAGTCTCTGATTCGTAACTCCACAATGTAAGGGAATCCATTAAGCAAACTCGGATGCGCCGGAGTAGGCACTACACCATTTACCCACCTGAACTTCCAGACATTACGTTCCGAATTATTCCCAATTTGCCAAATAATATTTTCTTCAAAAGTCTCTAGTCCCCACAAGAGTCCCTTACCAATCCAGTTGAAATTTTCATGAATCTTCCAATTTGTATTAATCACAGACTTATATTGCCCTAACACATCGAGGGAGATATCATATTTTTTACCAATGGTACGTCCCATTAAAGAAGATGGAAGCATTAGAATATTTCATCCAGTCTTCGCAAGGAGAGCCTTGTTAAAACCCGCAGTATTACGAATTCCAATACCACCCAAACCTTTTGGTTGATTTAGGAATAATTTACTACACCAGCTGATTCCTTGAGATTTCTTAAGTCCTTTCCACCAAAACTGTGACAGTAGGGAATCAATCATAGAAGTCCCACTTACCGGTAATTTGAACACCGATAGAATGAAAGTAGATAAAGAGGAAAGAATAGAAGAAATCAAGGTAAGTCTACCAGCTTGTGATAATAAAATTCCATTCGAAGAGGATATTCTTTTAGAAATATTGTCAAGGACATATCTAAAGATTTCCTTTTTTGGTTTATTCCGATCGATGCCAATTTCAGTAGGAGCACCCAAATACTTACCCATCGAAGAAGAACCACAAACTTTAAATATTCTGTAACAATCCCTTGCAAATGATAGCCTGGCATTAGGACTAACCAGTATTGCAGACTTTTCCATATTAATTATTTGCCCAGATGCCTTACAGTATCGATCAATAGTTTCATTCAAAGATCTACATGAACTCGTATCTCCCTCAATAAAGAATATAGAATCATCCGCAAATAACAGGTGAGAAACAGATTGAGAATGTCTTGAAATCTTAATTCCCCTTAAACAGTCCATTTTCCTCATCTAGGATGATATTCCGGGATAAAATCTCCGTACAGAGGACAAAAATATAGGGGGTTAAAGGATCTCCTTGTCTCAGTCCTCCTTTAGGACAAATCCTCTTAGTAGGAATACCATTAATCAGAAGCTCATATGAAACAGAAGTGATGCATTTCATAATAAGATTTATAAATTTTATCGGAAAACCGAGATTGAGAAGAGATCCTCGAATAAAATTCCAACTCATTCTGTCATATGCCTTGCTCATATCCGCCTTGAAAGCCATCCTTTGCGATTTCCTTTTCCGGGAGCTTGACATGGAGTTAAATAATTCATTCGCAATCAAAATATTATCCGAGATATTTCTTCCGGGAACGAATGCATTTTGAAATTCCCCTAGAAGCTTTCCCATAAGTTTGCTTAGTGTATTGGTAATACACTTGGTGATAATCTTCATAATATTATTACAGAGACTGATTGGCCGGAAATGTTCCATCGATTCCGGAGCGGAGATCTTAGGAATTAAAGTAATAACAAATGTCCTGTTAAGCTCTTTCAAAATAAAATCTCTGTTTAAAACCCCAAGGACCGCAGAAATAACATCGGATTTAATGAAATGCCAACATCTTTGATAAAAAAAAAAATACCCGGAATACCATCAGGTCCAGAAGATTTCAAGGGGCTAAGTTGAAATACAGCCTTCCTAACCTCTTTAGCTGAGAAAGGTTTATCAAGGTAATCCACATCATCCTGATCCATTCGCGAACTTATTCCATTAAAAATACTAGATTCCATATTCATAAAAGAATCAAAAGATACGTCAGTAGAATTGGCCCGAAAGAGATTTGCATAATGAGAATAAAAGGACTCTCTTATCAATTCCTCATTGTATGTCCATTGACCATTATGTATAATAAGTCCTTTAATGAAGTTACTTCCAGATCTCTCTTTAACACAGTTGAAGAAATATTTAGAACAAGTATCTCCTTCAGAAATCCACTTAATCTTTGCTCTTTGTTTCTAGTATATGGCCATAGATTTTGCAAATTTAGTAGTCTTCGAGTCAACCAATAAAAATTCATGAATGTCTCCATTATTGATTCCCAATTCTATGCTTTTTTCCAATTCGCGATCAAAGTCCGTCCATTTACTATTCCATTCCTTTTTCTTCGATAAAGACCATTTTTTGAATCTTGATCTAGCCCTTGATAATTTCTTTATCAATCTAAATGCAGGAGATCCGCATATCGATAGTTTCCATTCAGATTGGATAAAACTCAGGCACTCCTCGAAATTAAAATTCCATGCTTCAAGCTTATAAGGACGGCCCTTTCTAAGAGCTACCAAATCCGAATCAAAGATTATAGGAGCATGATCATAAATTTGAATAGGAAGATGAACTATACCCGAATTAGGGAACAAGTTATTCCAGTCCCACGAGCCAAGAGCTTTGTCTAGTCTTTCAAAAATTAAATCCCCGGAGTTCCTTTTGTTACACCATGTAAATTTTGGTCCCTTAAAATGTATATCCATGAGATTATGCGAGAGTTTCCAAGATCGAAATAAATCCAGTCCCCGAATACGACCTCTGGAACCTCCGACCTTATCTTCTTGATATTCCACTTGATTAAAGTCTCCAAATATAAGAAAGGGTTTAATAAATGAATCCAACCATATACTTAGATTATTCCAAACAGCTTCCCTTTTGTGTGCTTTGAATTCCCCATAAATAAGACATAAGTACCATAACACCTCCTTACATTGCATTACTTCAACAATAATATAATTAGGACTTACATCTAATAAACGATACGACTCCTTACTTTTAAAACCAAACCATATACCTCCTCTAGACCCCTCCGCATCTACTCCATAACTAAAAGGAAAGACACTTTTAAAAATAAGATCAACCGAACTAGTTTTACATTTAGTTTCAAGAGAAATATAATTTCATAATAACTCGAGCCTATAATCGCTCTAATTTTTGGAACTGTAGGGGCGAGCGGATTATTTAGACCCCTACAGTTCCAACTCAATCCCTTCATAATCCCCGAGGGAATTGAGAAAGGTCAACCCGCAACACCTTCCTTCTCAGATTCTTCAGGACTCGAAATAACCATGTCAGATTCTTCAACTTGAATATGGAAACGCCTTGAAATAGGTGAGACAAACCTAGCAGCTCTTTTGGAATCAGAAGAAACACAATCAAATTTCTCCTCGAACTTGTACATTACATTTTCAGTACTCTGCCACGGGTCTGAAAAGGCTTTCCTTTTGATCCCATTTCTCCTCACCTGAACATCAGAGAAATCCAGAACTGCATCATCACTCCTTCCTTTTAGCTTGTATAATCTATTGCTTGATTTCCCCCTTCCAAACCCACCAGACGGAATAATATTGCCAGCTTCTAATCCCCATAGAAAATCATTGTCATTAGCAATTGTGACATGTCCCATAGTCCCTATACCAGCATCCAGTTCTCTCTGTTTTGATGTTTCCTGAGTATAAATATGCGATGAAGAACCCATATCAACATTTGAAGAATAACCACCCAATTCCTTTGCTTGCATATTTCCTGCAATAATGTCTACATTCACCCTTGGCGGAGGCTCACCACCTGTCATTGGACTCAGATAATCAGATCCTCCTTCATTCTCCCCAGATTCAGATAACAGAGCATTGAGGTCTTCAACAGTATCCATGAAAGATGAATTTTTTGATGTATTATAATCTTCAGAAGAAAATTTTTTTGCATTAGAATCCTGCTCATCAAAGATGGATTTGATAGAAGATATTAACTCAGCAGAACCATGAGTGTCTTGAGAGTTGAGAACAAGGTTGGGGTCATTGGAAGAGTATAAAGGGTCCAAATGATTCATGTCTTCAAAATTGGCCACAGGTTCATGATAGACAAAAGGTAAATTTTCTGGAGCCTCCACAAACTGTCAGTAGCCCCTACCTTCATTATCCAACTCTATGATATCAGCCCTTGATTCTACCCTAGCCAAAATAGACCCCATAGTGAAGGCATTCTGATCCAACTCGAACTCTTAATCCCTATGCCCATCAAAGTCCTCATAAGGATCTCCCAGAGCCCAGTCTTCATTGTTAAAAACAGGGAAAGCAAAAGTATCTGACTGAGATTCTCCCCCTATATCCACCTCCTGATCATTGTCATTAATGTTGATATGATGATTATTTATTCCAACAGCAGGAGTAGAAGAAACAGGTTGAGCAGAACCATCATTGATATGTCCCCCACCAGTAAAAGCAAGACCCTCCTACCCATTAACCAAAAGAATTTCAAACATCCCAGGCTCATTCACTTGAGATGCCTCTCCATTGATAGCTCTAATATCAGCATGAGCATAATCATTCCCATTAGCTATACCATTAATTTCCTCATCCATGGGATGAGGTTCTTGAGGTTGAAAAAAACCATTTTCCTGAACGTGCCCACACCCATTCCTGTGTTGATTCACAGGTTCTTCAGAAAATCCATTAGCCATCCTAACATCATGATCTCCATAAAAATCATTTTCATTTGTGAACCCTTCATTTGCTTCCCTCATAATATGATCTTCATTCTCAGTATCATAAATGACAGGGCTAGTAAACGAAAACGCATTAATAGCAAATTCCATTCTTGGATATATACGCCCTCCATCCACCAATCCCAGGTCAAAGTCGATAACTCTGTCCACAAAATAGTCAGCAGGAACATATGATCCAGAATTTCTACCAAGCCTGACCTTTGAAGTAGCATATCTAGTAGTTGAAGGAAGAGCCCTTAGGTCCAAGTTGAACATAGTATAGTTGTAGCATATCTAGTAGTTGAAGGAAGAGCCCTTAGGTCCAAGTTGAACATAGTAAGACGAAGAGTTGTCACAAAGAATAAGTGGATGACAAGTGGGAGATACTCAGATAGAGTGTGTGAGATCACAAATGAAAGATCGTCACAAGCGAGATTTTCTATTTGTTTAATGTCACTCAAACATAAGTTAATTATATGAATATCATAATATTCACCTTCTCACAATTTGAGTAACATTAGTAAAAACGGTGGTGAATTTCTCATTATCCTATTTTTGTGTGTGTGAAGATCACGAGCTTGTGTGGTGACAACTCACAACTCCATTTCCTTTTTACATTATTTAAATATGAATTCGTGTTTTTTTTTATTATATTAAGACAAATCGAGCATTTTATTCCTCAATCCTCAGTCCATTTCACTGGTTGAGTGAATACTTGGGCTATGTTTAGTAAATTTAGTGTCAGTGATGGTCCACTTTTTAGCTGCTCCTTATTTTATTGCATTCCACTCTCAAGGTGCTTCTGAACTAATATATCAGGCTAGGTTTTATAGTGAAAGAAAAACAAGTCGATCGAGTCGGGTTTGATTATTGATGGCTTTATTGCTCTCTTCATGTTAGAGATTATTAATACGAATAATTCGTCATCAGAACTCGAAAGGTCCGAGATCATTAGGGTTGAGGTTCAAGGGGAGCAAACGTATTAGAAGTAATTAAGTCGAGTGGAGTTTTGTTCGATCATTGCTCAAGGGGTGCAAATTCAATTTAATTCATGTCATTGTGATAACTTCAAATTCAAATCCATACTTCGTGTTTGAATTATGACTAGCGATTTCATTACACTCGGTATGTAATTTTTAAACTAAAAAACTATAGATTTATAAGTCGAAATACAAATTTATTGATAACAGCTTAAGAGATCATTACTCGTTACTTTCATTCGAGCTCTGGTATGGATATGTTTTGATACTACACTAGTTGCGAATTTTGATACTTAATTACTCCCTACATTGTTTCGACTATGTCTCTAACTATTTACTCCCTATAAGTCAATTTTATTATATTTTATAATTTGTGAATTTTTTTATAAATTTTATTAATATATTTATAGTTAAGGTTTGTAAATTTGTCCCGAATTTGTAATGGCAATTACGGAAAGCATGGTTAGATCAGAGGATAAGTGTATAACAATTAGGGTTCTAGTTGTAAATAGAAACCAGAAAAATGGAAATATTTATGTAGAAAGAATGAAATTATAAAACTGCCCTTTGCATGATTTTTGGAAAGTAATGAATGATTTTTGGAAAGTAATGAAAGTAACAAAATATGTAATCGCGTGAAACTAACAATAATGATTAGCAGTTTAGTACAACTGTATTACTACTATGTATTAGAAGTAGATTTTCATACCGTTTAGGATTATGATTATACTTATTATTACACTTTCAACTTCATCACCAAGTAACTTTAGCTTTGATTATACGGAGGGTTTATAAATACAACATACAACATACAACAATAGCCCTAATTAATTACCCTTTCTACTCTCATTCACTCTTTTCTTTAACACACACATTATTTCTTCTCCGGCCTTCGTAATTCTAATAACATTATTCTCCAAGAATCATGATGATGATGATGCAGCGTAATGACGTGGGTGTCATTAACAATAATTTTCGCAATACTCACCAACACAACGAGAGGTATACGTGTTTCAAAATATGGGACACAATGTTTGAGGTCGAAGCTAAGTACGTGCCTAAGGATGTGATAGGCAGGGGTGCGTATGGTGTCGTATGTTCTTCTATTGATACCATGAATGGGGAGGTGGTTGCCATTAAAAAGATTAATGTCCTTGATAATTCTGATGAAGCTTTGAAGGCGTTGAGGGAGCTGACAATCTTGCGTCACGTTCGCCATGAGAACGTTATTGGATTAAAAGATGTTATGATTTCTTCAGCTAAGTGCGAGGATGTGTACTTGGTTTTCGAGCTTATGAATTTCGATCTTGGCAGCTACATTTACTCGTCTCCCAGATTGCCGAATGACCTCATCAAGTATTTCATGTTCCAGTTGCTGAATGGCCTGAACTATCTACACTCTTCTCACATCATTCACCGGGATTTGAAGCCGGGAAATCTGCTATTGAACACAAAGGGTGACCTGAAGATATGCGATTTTGGGCTAGCTACTACCACCAAAGGTTCACCCCAATCCCAGCCTGCAACAGAATACGTTGTAACACGCTGGTACAGAGCACCAGAGCTCCTCCTCAATTGTGCCACCTACGGACCCTCCATCGATGTCTGGTCCGTGGGCTGCATCTTTGCCGAACTACTGGGCAGAAAACCCCTCTTCCCGGGAAAGAACAGGCTACACCAAGTAGTTGAAATCATCAATATTTTAGGGACACAACATGACTCAAATCTGAGGTTCTTAACTAACTGGGGGGCACTGCGGCTACTCAATTCATGGCCTTATACACCAGGGATCGCCTTCGGCTCATTATTCCCATATGCTGATCGGAAAGGGTTGGATTTGCTAAGCAAAATGCTGCAGTTTGATCCCAACAAAAGGATAACGGCGGCAGAGGCACTGCAACACCCCTATATGCGAGATATGTATGATCCCCGTTCAAGCCAGCCGACTCCATATCCATGTGCGGTTGACGTGGACGCCAAGGTTGGAGTCGATAAGATCAGGAAAATGATATGGGATGAGATGCTGTTATACCATCCCGAGGCTGCTTTTCGCTAATTGATCAAAAACCTTATGGTGTTCGTCTGTAACTAATTTGTTTGAATTTCAGTACAATTAACAGTTACACTCTATTGATGTAATGGTTATTCAGTTATTTTAGAATTACCGTTTGTGGAATGCAGTCAATTCATTCTATTACAATTTGTAAGTATGGGAATTAGATTGTATATATATTCTGGGTTCCAATTATCAACCTTTATGATCCAATTACTCTTTAAGACATTATTGATAACTTTCACAGATCCACCTTACCCTAATCTGCATAACTTGTTTGATTTTCATTATCCTCTCGAGCCTGTATTACTCTCTGCAAAAATGGAATCATAGTCAGAGGATACATCGTTAGCAAAATAGGACAAAGTTTCAGATGTGCAAACTTCTTCAACTTCAACAGGGTCTGAAGAATAGAGCGCTTCTGAAAATAATTCAGCATCGGTAATATCTCCACAGGTTACAGTGAAATTACCAGAGGTTACAGTGAGGTTCAGGGAGAGAATGCTGCAAAATCAACCTTTGCACATTTTACTAGCGGGTTTGGGTTGCGTTTTCCAGGAGCTGAGCAGCTCCTGCAGCTGATGGGGCTACTCCAGGGTTAGTCGACTCATCTCGCGGTGCAGTCAAGGCTGTGCAGGTTAAAGCACGTCATTTGGTCTCGCAAAATAAGCGGAGGTACCAGGAAGGAGGCTTTGACAACTAGCAAATCTGGCAACTACGATGTACTAAAATTGAATCACTACTTAGACCCACTAATTCAATAACTTCCTAATAGCTTACAGTAGGCTTTATGTATCGCATTGGTGTCCTAGCAGCTGTTAGAATCCGTCAACGTCTTCTAATTCGGCTATTCGGTAGAATCTATCGGTAATTGTAGAAATAAATTGATTAAAGAAGAAAATATATGTGAAGGCGTTGATGTACAGTCTTTAATTCGAAGTCTACTTTCAAGATTTTCGAAAGATTATGCTATGAGCCTATGATTATTAACGATTTGGTAAACTGTAAAATAGAAGTTGAACAATGTAATTTTTGACGCAATTTGGTAAACTGTAAAATATGGGTGAGATCACAAAAACTCTATTGCGAGATCACAAAATTTACCACAAGCCTTCAAACTCGGAAGCACATTATTGTTTATTAGGTTCAAACTTGTTGAACTAACGTTTAAATCAATGCCAAACTTCCAAGCAACGAGTGTCTTATTCAAACTCCAATTGAGATCATTTTGACGAGCTGGATCTGATCCTTCTTTATTAAAGCAATAACCATATTGCTTATGTCTCATGCAAACCTTAACTTAAGGAAAAGTAAAAATAACATTTTATTTCTCATTACTTTAACGTAACAATGGAATGAAGCCACTTTTCATTTTCCTGTGATTAACAAAGTTCGTTCATGGCAAATACATTTTTATTATCCATTCATATATTTATTGATATTATAAACTATTTGAAAATTTATGCATTAACAAATTTATGCAATATTACTATAATCAACATTTAACAAATGTGGTGAAAGCTGACAAACAAGAATAAAGGTGTAGAAAAATGAACTCATTGCTAAACAAGAATAATTCCCAGGAAAAAAAATTAATTATTTATGCAATATACAATATGGTTTTAATTAGTGTTCTTGATTTAGTTCATTCATTTGTTATTTTTTTAACTTTTTCGAGTAATATTTAAATTAAAGGGTAAATAAATGTTTGAAAGAGAGAGGGTACTCCATTACGAAAAAAATCCAAATTTGTACTCTTATTTAGTACAAATATATTTTTGTTACTTAAAATTTTTATTTTGATGGCCGGTCTGTTTATAAATGTTCAAACATTATTATAAAAGATCATGTTGTCCAAATATAATAAATTAACGTCAAATAAATATGAGAGAGAAGTAAGACGGTTGACGGTTGTATATATAATACAAGCCCGTTGATAATCCATATTAAAGTCACTTGAAAGCTAATGTCTTTACTTTGTGAAAAAATACGTCCATTTAATCATCCTAATGAAGGGTTACTTGTGTTCACTTAAAAACCATGAATTAAATTTGGATTAGTTATTAACATTTATTTAATTTGGATTAGTTAGACGAAGATTTTACATATAATGCATACACATTTAGTAACTTCGTATATCCTAATTTTTTTACATGCCCATTTAATCATAACTCATAAGTCTTATTCTCTACTTTGTTCATCTACACGTCATATAAGTTATCTTTAATAAAAAAAAACAATTTAGGAAACAAATATTATTACAAATATGAAATAGAAGTTTGGTATAAATTTACAATTTTAGAAAGTGTTAAATAAGTAAGAAAATGAGTAAGTAATAATTAACGATAAAAAAGTTTTAAAACACATACCCGTGCAATTTGCACGGGTATAAAACTAGTTTGGATCAATTGGATGGCCGTAAATACACTTGCGGAGGAAAAGATAATTGAGTGAAAATGAGATATATAATGGACAACAAAGAAATGGAGATCAAAGGATCAGAATCCTCTTCCCAATTTGACATGCTACTACACTTATGGGCTCACTTTTTTTTTTTTTGACAAAGGTAAACTGATATAAATAAAATAAAACTACTATAAAGTGTTCTTTTATACTACAAACAAAGGGAAATTAGATACCCCTGATCTACTTAACATGACCACAGAAAATGAACTAGAAGTCGTAAAAGACGAAAAAATACGACTTTTCTTGAACGGTGGATGGTAGTGGGTGTCAAAATCGATCGTCTGAACATCCTTTCTTTTGCTCCGCATAACCAAAGAAGTAGAGTGACCAAATCTGCAAATAGAAGTCGATACCTTGACGGACATCATCGATCTTCTCTTAGAAGTAACATAAACTCGACCCTTTCGTCCTTTAGCCTTAGAGCAACCCTCATTAATATTCCCTTCGCTATTCAACTTATTCCCAGTCGCCGAAAATTTAAATCTAATCACTGAAACTTTACTGACATGGGAGGAGACAGAAGTAAGCCGTGTTTTCTTGTCCACCTGGAAAACAACATCCTCTGAAACCTGCACAACACTCTCAGCCTGCTTAGCATTAAAGATTGTAATAAGATTCTCCGATATAGGAGAAGAAGTGGGAACTTCTGCTGTCCCTGAAATATCATTCAGGGGAGTTCCCGTCTGGATGGTTTTAGAAATGAGGGGACGGACCCTCATGAAAGACATTGACCTAGGGTGATAGAACCCTATATTTTTGCCATGCAATAAATTATCATAGCCTTCGGATGAAAGATTGAGCTTATTAAAAGGTTTCTTCTTGCTGGTAAAAATGAAATGAGATGAATTTGAACTGGCTGAGTAGACGGTCTCATTAGCAGCCGCACATAGCGCAGGACTACTTTCCGTATCCATAGGCATCTCGCTTAAATTGCCAGGGACACAGTCGTCAGAAGAAGCCGGAGACAACACTGGCTTCTTTCCCTTCCTATCTATGCAAAGTGGATCAAATTTAGGAGATTCTCTTTTCCCATTTGAGTTTACAGCCAAACGGTCAACCACACCTTGTAACTCTCGGGAAATGTCCTTATTATGAGGGTTGTGCTTGAGAGCACATTCAAAATCCGCCACCGCCTTCGGGAGGAGATTCAAATGCTTTAAAGCTAGTCCCCATCGGTAAAGAACTTTAGTATTTGAAGGATCAACAAATAAGATCAAATTGCAGTACCAACAGACTTGTTCAAAATCAGAAACCTTCAAATCACAAGCTGCCAAATTCAAAAAGAGGGAGAGGGCTAGAGTAGTTTCAAATGGCGCATCAGAGCTGGCAAGGGGACCCATAAGCAGGAGAAATTTTAGGGCGATTTTATAATGAAAATACGCTAAAGCCACATTTCCCATTTTAAAAAATGTGTTCCCCTTATCCTTCAAGATGCCGACACTACTAATTGATGGCACCCCACATTCCATAACGGCTGCTATAAGGAGCTCATTCATTAGCAGTCATCCCCGCTAAACAACTCCTCAAGAGCAGCTAAAATAACATAATACGTCATAACTAACCAAGACTAGTAAAATAGATACAGAACTTAGTTGACTTAAAAAAACTTAAGGTTGAAGGAAGCTTATTAAAGAGAGACTAAATCAGTAAAGACGAGAATACTACAACCAACCAGCCCACCACAACACCGACCCGAGCATACCACCTCCGAAAGGCATTAGTCATGGGTAGCAAAGTATCACCTGAAAAACATCCATGATCTCCGACCTCCGACGCCCGAACAAAGACACAAACAGAACAATTCCAGACAGTCCCAAGCGATAACAGATAATAACTAGACGTGACAAAAAGAACCATTTTTGAAAAGAAAACAAATTCTTAAGGGGATATGAATTTGCAGTACACCATAAAGGAAAGTTTCTTTTAAAATGGAACAAAAGGCCATAAATCTCTGGTTACAAACCCCACTCCACAATTAACTCCAATAAAATAAAATAAAATCCAAAGGTAAGAGCAAAACGAAAGACAAAGTTAAGAAACACTTGTTTACGAGCTCGTAGGAGCCCCTGGGAAATTCAATTGCATAAATGTTCTAAAAAAGGATTAGGAAATAAAGTAGCACAACCAAGCAAACAAGTGAATCAATTAAACAAAGGAGGGAGGGTGAAAAGATCAGAAACAAACTCGCAGGACTTTGAGAAATTAAACCGACAATCGGACATACGATGCCGAAAAAACCCATGAAATAGCCGTCGGAGCCGCCGGATATCGACCTAAGCAGCCGAATCTCCGGCGGAGTCAGAGGAAGCAAGGGCAGGTGGCTGAGACTAGGGCAGAGCACGGATCGGATATCCGATCCAAAGTGCTAGTTCGGATCGGATATCCAAATTAGAATTCCAAAATTTAGATATCCAATATCCAAACCAAATGTATCGGATATCCAGTGTTCGGATATCCAAAATAATCGGATCGGATACGGATATCCATCGGATATCCATATTTTGGAATTTACATTAAAATTAAGTTTGAAACACGATCATATTCATCGTTTTACACGATGATTTTCTTTAGTATTCTTACTTTAATGTTCTCGACATAAAATTTAAATACCACTTACATATTTCTCTTATAATTAAAACTTTTATAAGTTGTTTTATGAAATAACATTGTATTTTATCGAAATTATACAAGAAAATTATATTTTCGGATCGGATCGGATATCCAAATATTTTTTTTCTAATATCCAATATCCAAACCAAAACCAAAGATTTCGGATCGAATATCCGATCCAAACTTAACTTTCGGATCGGGTATCCAAAAATTCGGATCGGATTCAGATCAGATATCGGATCGGTTTGGATAATCGGATTTTTTGCTCAGCCCTAGCTGAGACTGGAGGTGGTAGTATGCAGATAAAATTAGGGGTAGAAAAGGGGATAAAAGTTGGTTTATCTCTCTAGCCCTCTCTCTCTTCTTATGTGTTTTAATTGTCTTATGGGCTCACTTAGTGCACACTAAATCCATACCCTTTTAAAAGAGGGAAGTTGAGGTTACTATTCTTATGAATAGTCCCTTTTGTTCCTCCCTCAACCGTCCATCTCCTTTGAATCCCTACCCTCCATTCCTCTCACTCTAATAACCTAACATTATATTACTCCCTGAGTCCCTTCTCAGTTTCACTCCCCTCCACTCATTATATTCTCCCTTACTCTTCGCTCCTCACTCTTCACTCCTCACTCCTCATTCCTCACTAATGCACCGGTCATCAAACTCAAAGCTGGCAACCCTCCTCTTTTTTACCGGCAATTTGAATCTCGTTTTAATTGTTTTTGCTTTACAACTGTTTCTTTTTTCCTTGTAATTATTTTTTTTGCTATTATTACTGTATTCCTGGGGTTTTTGGCTTAATCATCGGAGCTGTGGGTTGCACTTGCATCGGCTTCAGGCGTGAGAGCTTGCGCTAAGATGAAGAGAAACCTAGCAACTATAATTGATGCTTTGCTCAAAGGTATTTTCTCCCTCTTATATAACCCAATATGAATTTCATTTTTTCGGTTTATTCAGTTTGCTGCTACTTATTTATTTTCACCTCTAGATGCTTTATTGTATCATGAGGTTCTGGGCTTACATTTTTTTTTCTTAATTATTATTGTATTCCTGGGGTTTTGGGGTACTGCCTCATTTGCAATATGTGTTCTAATTGGAGTTTTTCCCTTTCTTTTATTGCTTTTATTTATTTTGACTGTCGTTGTTATGGTCACAGGCTGAGGAGTGATAGTTTGCGCTCACATCCAGGATCGTGGCTTATTTATTTTGGCTAGGTTGCTGTTATTAAATCTATATAATAATTGTTTTTTGTCATCATAGTTGGCGTATAAACTAATTAGTTGTGTGTGTTTGATTGGATTGTTTTATGCATACTGGTTGTTCTTGGGTTTTGTTGAAGTTCACCTACTTTAAAACGGGGGTGTTGTTTTTTTCTTGAGCTTTAGTGAAGCAATTGAAGTCTTTGTCATTGCATCTGTGGGTGTGCTTTTTGCTTGGTACAACTGATATAATTTGGTCTCTTTGCTTTTCATTTAGTTATAAATACTGAAATATATCAGTTAATTGAGTCATTAGGGTTTGTTGGAGGTTTTTCTTACATACTAGGGTTAAATTTGGGTTTGATGAGATTTTGTGCTTATTTGACGTTTCTTTACCTAAACAGTAAGCGTAGTTAGTTTAGTGTACCTAAGAGATACCATCTTTAAGCTATGCAAATCAATTTAACATATCTTTTACTGTAGGGGTTTTTGATTGTTTGCATTAGCTTGTTATAAGTGCGATAAGCCGATAATGCTACTGGCTGTCAAACATTGCTAGGCGTAATCAGAGTTAAGGACTTAAGGCCACTTAATATGTTGTGAAGATTAGTAGTATAGTTCTTTAGATCATACTACTGATGCTTCATGCATGTAGTGTACATAATTTGATGACAATTGATACCCATCTATAACTATCATAATCATATATTAACTTAGTTTTTAGCGTTGACGGTTTAGTGAGACCTTTGTTTAGCTGGTGATACATGTAGGGTTGCTGGCTGGTACATTTAGCGGGTATGCAATATGTGATGGTTATGGATTGGGCCTGACAACTTCCAGGTACGTCTCTTAGTGGGGATGATAGTTTCTAATCATAGAATTTACGATATAATTATTGAATATGAATTTAGGCTAGGGTATTGTTTTATACCATGCTAATTGGTTACCTTGATAGGGAAAATAGGAACCATCAAACATCTCAACAATGGCCCAGTCACATACCAAGCTAATTGGATTCACTCGGTAAGAAATCCCATAACTTTTAATAAACCTGTTTAAATTGTGCTCGTAGAACAGTAGAGCATTATGTGGCCACAAATTTGATTTAGTTAGCTCCCTCAAATTTGGCGTGGACAAGGCCTATGGTTTGTAAGAGGCAGGCTAGCTTGATTGGGGAAGGGGGGTTATGCACTAATTAGTAACTGAGTATAACCCACAATCCTAGGTTAGTAAGTATTTCATTATATGATTATTGTTTCTTTATTTCTGATCACCCTCCAAAAAATTGCCCTGCATCGTCTCTTATACTTTCAGTCTGTAAAATAAATGACGTCTCCATTTTGAGTTAGATGATGTTTAGGTGAGTTCTTAGGACTGTTGTGATTGTTGTATAGCTTTATGTTTGGCGCATTATTTATGTTTATGTGACCGCATTCCTGTTTTAAAGGTTTAGACGTTTTGATCCGTTGGTGCAAAGTGTGATTTTAAAGTCTATGTTTGTGAGTGACTATCCATCTATCGTAGTTTTTACTTCGTTTTGGCAAACATGAGGCATATAACAGGAGAAGGAGACGGGGTGTGTAACATCAAAGTAATATTAGGAAGAAGTATGGCAGTGGAAGTGTTAAGTGGGTGTGTTTTTTGTCCAACGTCTAATTCAATGAACAACTATACTCTCTTCCTTGTTTTTCATGCATTGTCCTTTCAGTCACTCTCCTGTATGAGGGTGTCACGCGCGTTTTTTTTTTTTACAAAATGTGACCACTTTTTTGTCAATAGTGACTACTTTTTGGTAAGTAGTGACCACCTTGAACAAAAAGTCATTTTTTAGTCATAAAAAGTGGTCACTATTTGTCAAAAAGTGGTCACTCCCAACTGGTCGCACCATATGATGGTCGTAGAGGAGCATTTGTGTTGTCCTTTATCTACACCATTTGGTAGTTCTTATTTTTATTGCTCAGCTGTTCACGAGAGCTTGAGCTCAAATTCGAAAGTATTGAGTCTAACCCTAATTAATTTTGTTTTTCATATATTCTTTTGTGTTTTAATGTCATTTAGTTTATTCTTTTAACCATAGTTTCTTGATGAGCGGGTGGCTTAAAGTTTGTAGGTGCTCATATGCGGGGACGATTTTCTATTTAAACACGATTTTATCGATTTGGTTAATTGTTAGGGTTTGTGATCGTTTTTTTAATTACAGTTTGAGGTTTGTGCGAGTCGATTAATCCCTGTGCTGTTGTGGGTATAGTTGCTTTAGAAATTGGGTTTATTGGTGATGGTTTTAATCCCCATAAAAAAAAAGGCGTGGGAGGACCTCCCCCAGGGAAGGAGGCACTTGTGCACCAACACAGATGCAAACATTATCATTTTTCTTTATTTCCCTTTTTTACCTATTATGACTGTATCCCTGGGGTAAGAAAATCGGGTTTTATTGTCGTTGTGCGTGGTTGTAGTTGTCTCGGGTTGCGGATTGAGATGTCTCGCCGTAACTTCTAATTATGTTTTCACTATCCTTTTGTTATCGCCGTATACGGAAAGTGTTTTAATTAGTATTACTGTTAGTTATTAGTGTCTGTAGTAGCATTAGTGTTAGTGTTATTATGCCTATTATTGGTAATACTACTAATGTTTTAAGTTACTGTAATTGTTTATTGAATGGTTACTATTTTACAATGTTAATGGCATTCCTTATGATGTAAGACTTCTAAAGGAGTGAAGGCTTTTGTGGGTTTCCTGTGCATATTGCTAATTCTCATTTATGCTTAGTCGGTTAGATTTGTGAGCCTACCTGCTAGAATAACTTTTCAGCATGGTTCTGCTAGCTATAATAATTGTTTCTGACTGCCTCACGTTACTCTCTTATAGGCACTATTTTTTGCTCGTCCTACCTACTAAAAATTGTAATTTGTTTTTTTTTCAGACATGCATTATGAATTAGGTTGTTGGTTTGGAAGATCTATGGCGAGATTGTTTGATCTGTCATGTTGTAGGTTGTCCTTAGTGGTTGATAATAGTGGTAATAAATTTCTGATTTTGTGTGTTGGCTTCTCGCCTCCCAGAGTCCCATCTACCTCTATTATCATCTTCATTTCATTCTTTTACTTGAACAACTATTACAACCTTACCAAGCTAGCTTTGACCGGTGCGTCTTGTATGAGGCATCTTACTTATGACACCAACCTAATCCTAATGTATTAGTCACGTAATAAGTTTAGGGGATTGGTATCAATTGTCTCAAGCTAAAAAAAGCCTTCCACAAGTTTATATGAGTCATATTTTTCATCGGTTGACTATGAGTGAGGGCAGTCAGGGCACCAACTTACTCTTTATTTTTATTCTCTTATGTAATAGTAGGCTCTGATAATTTATCATGTTTAATGGAGATAGTATGTATTTCTGTTTACCATTACAGTCGCAGGTTGCAGCCATGTCAACAATTCGACCTACACCTTCAGATGACTACCAGGTTCTTTGATTGTCAGTTATGACTCTTCGGGAATACATGGTTTTCACATCATGTGTGTCTCTACTTGGGCCCGTGGTTAGTGTTTTACGTTTTAACTTCTACACTCTTTGAAATGAATGAAGGCTAGCCATTGTAGCATACGAATAGTCCGGTCTCACTATATATAGTAGTGCATGCCTATGTTACTCCGACACTTCACTTGGTTTTCGCGTCGCGTGTCCGACACCTACATGTCCGACACTGACACGACACGACACCTCAATACTTCACTTTAGTTAGACCAAGAAAATGAAAAAAAATCGCACGGGATGATCTGGTTATAACTACGTTGTTGGCTGTTTTAGGTATGCCAGGTCTGCAGCTGGAACTAGCTAGAACTATCACCTGCTCATCATCCAGGTGTGGCACTTCATTCTCTTACGTGTGTATCGTTATACATTGATGACTACACTTTCTTCAGTGGAGCTCCTTTTATTGTTTATTTGTTCTTACTCTTTCGCTCTTCCAATTACATATTACTGTCATTCTACCTCCTATTGTATTTATCCATTCTAATCTTAATATGTTTTTTTTCCGACTATAGCTTTTGTTTGTCTATTATTTTTTAATTGTACATTATTTTGATTTGTTCGTATTATACGCTTTCTACAACTCTATGACTTATATTTTTGCCCCTTTTATGAGGTTGTAGAAGATTCATTTTAGATTATTTTTGGTTTTTCTGCCCATATTATAAGGGTTTTGCAATTATATTGCTTATATTTGCAGCTTTTTTTTTGTTGTGATTGCGATTATATTGCTTATATTTAACTTCAATCAGGCTGAAGATAGGGGTATAGATCACCAGATTCCTGATAATTTTCGACGTTGGAGTTTGGTGTGCACGATCTTAGGTGAGTGAAGGAATAATTTTGTCAATAATTTTTCATTGTTGAGGATGCTTATAGGACGGCGACTGCTAAAATGGATTATCACAAAGGAAGCTGAAATAAAATTAACAATTCTGTCGTTGGATTTCAGTACGGATTTTATTTCAATCTAAATTATAAATCCAATTTCATGAATTCATGATTTCTCTTTAATTCTTGTAAGGACATTACTATGTCTTATCAATATATTTCATTTTTTTCCCCTTATGTTCTCGTCATAATTTCTTGAACTTTAATGTTACGCCATAGTTTCATTGAAGTGTGAGTATCTTTGATTTATCTTCCACTACCTTTTAAAAATTAAGTTTCTTTACTTCATTAATCTATATATCCCTTTTCCTTCTTTCTTGTACTTTTTGGTTTCATTTTTTTTAATACTTTTATGGCTTTAATTAATGGAGGATAATCATAATTACCATTGTAAAATATTAGATCTTAAACTGGCAGGATGTTATTATCCAAACTCTTTTGACAAAGAAGTTGTTATTCCTTTTTCTGTAAGTATTATATAAACCTTTTTTTATAATTTAGTTTAGTTCTTTAAAGGGTTTCATCCTTTTTGTTATTGAAATTTATGTATAATTATAATAATTTACGTTTAGTAATTTGTTTAGTTTTTGGGTTTAGTGGGGTTTAGATCTTTGTTGGTGTGATTAACTAGATTTGTAATTAGTTTATTGCTTCTTTCGCCCCAATCATTTGCGTATGATTGATTAAAACAAGCTGCAAAAAGAATATAAAAAGGTAAACAAATGATTGAGACGGGGAGGGGAGTATGGTTTAAATTGAGTCAAATTTACCGAAGTAGGTGGTAGGTAAATAAATGTTTCTTTTAAATGTTTGATTTATTGTGTCAGAGAGTGAAATTGAAATTGGGGTTTAGGATTTGTACATATCGAAGAGTACTAACAAAGCCCGATCCATATCAACCCAAACCAAGTACCTATGGTTTTATCATTAACGGTGGATTGATCTGTGTTTGGTGATGTTTTATTTGACGGGGCTATAGATGGCTATCGTTGTGTTTATGTTCCATTTCTATTTGTCAAGATCTTTAAATTTGCTTTCTTGACCGTCTTCTTAAGGAGCTTAATGGATGTTTATTTTCCTGCCACTTTTACACAGAGGTACTCAGGTACTCAAGTAACATAAAGGTAGTCACGAAGAGATTACTCGGAAAGTTTTGAGGCAGGTAGTTTTATCAAAATTTATATTTTCCTTTTCTGAAATAAAGAGATGGTCATTGTCACACGCCTTTTTGAAGATTGCCTTCTGGATTGGAGCTTTATGGTTGATTTGGGTACCACTGGATCGGAGTCTACCCTGATATGAGAAATTCAATGTTTGTAGGATGGGAGACAAGTGGAGAACTTGAAGCAGCGTTTGGTGGAGTTGTATAACTACGAGGTTATCTGAAAGTGAATGAAGAAAGCCTTTAAGGTACGACTGATGATTGACTTTTTTCATTCAAATTATCTATGCTTTAATTATTTTTAGAAGTATTGTGTCTGAAATTCTTATTTCAGCTTGTTATGTCTGGAATTTTCTGATCTGTTGTTGTTTTCAGGGTTTGGTTTTCGGCTTTTGGTCTGATTTTTGATTTCTGAGTTACTTTGGTGGCTAATTGAGGAACAAAGTTTTTTT